>JALBCR010001843.1:0-28886 GCA_030710515.1 Abscondita cerata
TCTAAAAGGTCTGTACAAAATCCTACCACATATTCCTTGAGGTCGAAATAAGCCGATTTAAGCAAACTTACCTTATTCAAAAATTGCTTTGTTTCCTAGATACAGGGTGGTAAAGTTTAAAAATAAAAATCGTTTATATTTTGTGGAATTTGTGTGAAGTGTTTGAGAGTTGCTAGGCATTAATAACTTTAAATTGTTTGAATTTATTTCAGTTGTCTGTCAAAATGGCTGAAATGTTTACCTCTGCAGAAATGACGGATATGCTGTTAGTTTTTGGGTATTGTTCAGGAAATGGCCGCAAAAGTGTTAGGGTATACAGAGAGAAATTTCCAAATCGACGCATACCAAACCATCAAACATTTGCTGCGATTGAGAGACGCCTTCCTGAAACCGGTAGATTTATCCCTGTAACTGCTAATTATGGACGGCAACGTACGATTATGACTCCTGAAGTTGAAGAAGAAATTTTGGAAAGAATTGCTGAGAATCCAAAATTAAGCACCAGACGCATAGGTTTAGAGGTAGGAGTATCCAAGGATGTAGTTCATAGGACACTGAAAGAACAACTGCTTCATCCATACCATATCCAAAAGGTACAAGACCTTTTACCTGCGGATCTCGATCAACGATTGGGTTTTTGTCGCTTCATTACCGAACACCGACATCAGAATGTGAATTTTGCTAAACAAATTTTATTTACAGACGAAGCATGTTTTACAAGAAGTGGTGTAACCAATTTACATAATGAATTTTATGCTGAAGAAAATCCACATGCCATAAAGTAACTCATCATCAACATGAGTTTCGAATCAATGTGTGGGCAGGAATCATTGACAATTTTATTATCGGCCCTGTTATTTTACCGCCACGACTAAATGGTGTGGATTACCTAGAACATTTACAAAATACGCTGCCAGATTTATTAGACGATTTACCACTACACACTTCGACAAGTTATGTGGTTTATGCACGACGGTGCTCCACCACATTTTACATTAAATGTTCGCAATTATTTGCATCAAGCATATCCAAATAGATGGATTGGTAGAGGAAATGACGCTCCTTTAAAATGGCCACCACGTTCACCGGATATGACTCCAATGGATTATTTTTATGGGGATCTGTAAAAACCATGGTTTATTCAAGGCCTATTTATATTGAAGAGGAACTGTGGAGAAGAATTCAGGATGCAGTCGACGTATTAAAGAATGACGCGGAAATGCTAAGAAGAGTAAATTTGAACTTTTTTACGTCGTATTAATCTCTGTACTTATGATGACGGAGGTCATTTTGAACAGTTACTAAAAGTTTATGATAATTAAATTTATGTAGTATTTTTATTAGATAAATTGTTCACCATTGAATTTTCAAAAATCTTTTCTTAAAATCTTACCTAGTTCATTTTTGTAAATAAAATTGTAATAAATTAAATTGTAATAAATAAATTGTAGGTAATAAATTATTTTTGTAACACTTACCATACATTTCGCATCCCAAAAACCCTCCAGACATAAATTTTGAAGTAATTCTTTGAAAAATGTTCATACATTTAAAAATAAACGATTTTTATTTTTAAACTTTACCACCATCTAGGAAACAAAGCAATTTTGGAATAAGGTAAGTTTGCTTAAATCGGCTTATTTCGACCTCAGGAATATGTGGTAGGATTTTGTACAGACCTTTTAGAGACACCCTGTATATAAAAAGTTAAACAACCCTTGTGCACATCTTTAAATACAATATGCAAAGGTGACAAATTGAAGTCGATAGTATTAAACCTGCATAGAAAAGCTACAACCAGCAATGTAATGCCAATGTTTAGGCAGTAACATGATTTACATATTACTCAAATAATTTTCAGAAGGTGGAAATCCCGACAGGTGTTTATTGAATCAGTTGCAGTTTATCAACGTACTAGACAAAGTTCAGCATGCTACGCAGCGTTAAGTCACAAAAATAAATTAGCTTCTAAGAGCAAACAGTCAGAACAAAAATTTTACCTTACATTAACATTCATCAGTTGAGTAATCAATATGAATGCAGAGTATATGTACTCCAGTGAATTCGTACAAATGAGTCGGTAGTATTCGGAGGTGCTCGCAATCGAATCGAGAGTAGGTGAGGACGCACAAACGACATAACATATTAATATAGAAGATATGGATGTAGTCCGAATAGAAATTATTTATTAAAAAATATTTAGAAAGCGGATTTATTGAAGCACGAACCGCTTTAACGTAATACAACAAAGTTTTATTTAGGTAGAAATTGACTGTTTGGTTCGCATAACTCGTCAGTGCCGCGGGTGTGAGTCATCAAGTTCGTGCATACGAAGATTTTTGGGTGAAATTGAATCCTCTACAGTTAAACCATTCGATAAATTTGCAAAATTACAGATATTTTGATTTTTATTCCGTGTTTTTACGTAATATGATTCCGGAGTTATAAAAATTACAGTATTCGTATAACAATGTGGGAATTCCTTAAAAAAAAATTTTTTTAAATGATACATTTTTTAAACATTATGTGATAGGGTCATAAAGGAACGTTTTTTTAAATAAATTTTTTTATCTGTTATAATTTAGAAATTATGGCCGTTTTAGTTTTCGAATGAAATTTTGTCAGAAACGTTTTTCGCTTATAACTTTTGGAAACACGCGAGGTCTAACAAAACTGAAACGGCCAAAAAATGTTATTTCTTTATCCGTGTATGATGTTTTTTTTTTGAATTTTGAAAATCGGTCCGTAAATAAGCGAGTTGTGGTCAACTTACGGCTCAATTTGATTGAAATTTTTTCAATTATTTTTAACATTTTTTTTAACCTTTGAAGATGCCCTCGTACAAAAAAATCTAAATCGAAAAATAAAGACACATCTTTCGTAACTCGAAACTTTTTTCGAAACGAAAATATCTTAAGCCGTTCTAATGTGAGACGAATTTGAAAAAAGGTTAATTTTCGTATAGATTTGAAAATGAATCGAGAGTAGGTGTGCGTTCACACTAACGACATAACATATTAATATAGATGGAGCTTTTAATGCTTTTTGGTTTATTTGCATTCCTGTGCTACTTGATTTTTACAAGAAAATGTTTATTTTTTATTTTTGGCTTAAATTTGGCTAGTAGTGGAAAAAATAGTATATACACCATGGTTGTAGAAGTCCATTATTGCCTACGCTTTTGACCTTATTTCGGCTCAGAACACTTACTTCATGAAATAAACTAGTGCTAAAAGGCAGTAATGACTGACTTCAGAACAGTGCTATAATATACTAATACGCCGCTATTAAATCAATAACAAATAATTAAAATTAAAATTTAAGAATTAAAAATAGGAATTCAGAAACCTAGTGTAAGAAACCAAACAGGAAATAATATCAAGACAGAAGAGAGTACTTTACAGAGCTATTAAAGCCCTGAAGACATAGAAAGCGGAAGAAGATAAATTAATAACAGGTACAGAAACCAAAAATACCGCAAACATAAATGTTACCATCACACAAAGAAAAATTTATAAAACATGATTAAAAAACTAAAAAGTGGCAAAACAGTCGCGGCATGATAAAATAACCATTGAAATGATAAAAAGAACATGAGAGGAATGTAGAATAAAGAGTCTTTGTATAATATTCAACGGATGTTGGAAATTAGAGACAGTACCAGAAGAATAGAAAATAAGAGTTATACAACCAATTTAATACAAAGTATAACCATTTTAAACACAATGTAACCAAAATATACCAAACCGTAAAGAAATATTGCTAGTAGTAACTTATTATTATTATCGTTTATTTCCACAGACAAAAACATATTTGTATAGGACACGTCATAAATAAATTAAATATTAAAATTACAAATAAGTACTACAAATCAATTGACCAGAACTCGTTAACATTATAAAAACAGCCATTAACCAGAAAAGTAGAAAATTTACTTTAAATATTACATAGGTATCAGACTTCTTAATGTGATCAGGTAATTTATTAAATATTTTCTCCCTATAACTTTGGGTGACCTTTTTGTTGCTTCTAACTTGCAAGAGGGTAATCTAAAAGATTATTATTTCTTAAATTATGTTTGTGAATTTCATTATTTTTATGTATGTTGTAGAATTAAGATAAATGTATTTACACAACTCAAAAATTAGTAGGCTTGCAAGTGTTAAAATGTTTTGTTGCTTAAAAAACTCTCTACAAGAGTACGTGTAAGGTAAGCTCCCAATTATCCGCACTAATTTTTTGGCATTTAAAAACTTTATCAGCCATTGTTGATAAACCCCAGAATCCAATAGCATATCTAATGTGTGGTACCACTAAGACTGGTATGATGCCATAAGTTGTTCAAACGTTAAAACAGTTTTAAGTTTCTAAAAGATACGTCATTGAATTTAATTTTTTATTAACTCTGAACAATGTACTTTCAATTGACATTTTCATCAATTTTAAGACCTAAAAAATTCATGTAATTTTGCCTTAGGACGTTGTTGTTGCTAATTTTAAACTTAGATCCATATTTCTTTTGTTTTGAGAAGTATGAAATCTTATGTAGCCTGTTTTCTTGGTATTCAAAGAAAGAGAATTGTTATTAAACCATGACGATATTGATTCTAGGTTGTTATTACAGAGATTTTTAACGTGTCGTTGTCTCTATGTGAGATTAATAGAAAGTGTCATCTGCGTAAAGAGTACATAATACATTTTGAGATACTGCATTGTTAATTTCGTTTATATAGAAAAAGAAACAGAACAGGCCCTAACACAGATCCCTGAGGAACTCCGCTTTTAACTTTTATCATTTGAGATTTGCCAAAGTAGTATTTTCATGTGAATGGTGACTCACCGTAACAAATTGGTATCGATTTTTAAGTAAGTTTCAACCCAGTTTAAAGCAACTCCTCTGATGCCATGATATTCAAGTTTACATAATAGATTGTCATGCTCTACACAGTCAAATGCTTTGCTCAGGTCACAAAAACTCCTACCGGGCACTCTCAAGTTCTAAAAATTGCATTAACTTATCATAAAAGCAGTACAAAGCATCAATTGTTGATTTTTAGGTTGAAAACCAAATTGAATTGTTGACAAAATATTGTATTTTTTATGAATGACTGTAGTCTACTTAAAAAACAATATTCAAAATTTTTGCAAATACTGAGGTCATGGTAATCGGTCGGTAGTTAGATATATCTTGTGGATCGCTATTTTTGTGTAAAAGGCACTATGTTGCTTATTGTTAACGCATTTGGGAATATGCCTACTTGGAATGAAAGATTTATTAAGTATAATAAAAGGATCAACTATGACATCATGAATTTTCTTATTAGAAATGCCGGCACATCATCAGGACCAGACAGTATTTATTTTTGATCTTGTTTTTCATTATATTTAAGATTTCATTTTTATCTATTGGGAATAAAGCGATAGACTGATTAATTATATTTTTGTAAAATTATTAGTTAAACTATTTTTACTTTGCGTTGCATTGTCTTTTAAAATTAAAGATGCAATTTCGCAGAAATAATTATTAAAACATTCAGCAATCTCATTAGGATTGTTATATATTTTTCCTTCAATGCTAAGAGTTATGTTCTCTTTATTTGTGCGCTTTTGTTAGTAATAGAATTAACCGTTTTCCACATAGATTTTGATAAGTTATCCGAATTAATAATCAGCCTTTGATAATATTGGTGCTTAGTATTTTTAATAAATTTAAGTGGTTACTTTTGAAATATTATATGAGTTAGATAATTCAGGAAATTTATTTTTAGTACAAACAAATTTTTCAAATGGTTACTAGAATGAATTATGTTGCTGTTAACCCATTTTTTGGGCTGTTTTTAAACTTTACTACTTTTAATGGAAAATATTGGTCAAATAGACTAAGAAACGTGTTATAAAATTCGTTGAACGCCATATCTAAGTCATTGTTCTTATATATCATGTCCCAGTTTGTGTCTCTCAAACTTATTCGGAACTTACTTATGGCATCTGATTGAAAAGTTCTTTTAAGCATAGAAACTTTATTGGAACCAGATTCATTTAAATTATTTTGTAAGAAGATAGATCTATGATCTGAAACGCAATTGTCAATAACAATATACTGACACAATTTCGGTTCTGAAACATAAATATGGTCAAGTACGCTATCCAATCTAGTAGGTTTTTCAACAATGTTTTTTAAATTAAACGTAAGCAATAAGTTACGTAGTTCTGCGTACTCTTGAACATTTTTACTGGATCAACATTGAAGTCACCTCAACAATAATATTAAGTTGAGGTTTATACAATGATACTAGTATTTTGTTAAGAACATTTAGAAATTTTCAAGGTCACCCAACGGAGATCTGTAACAACAAAGAATTAATACACTGAACCAACAATAGATGACGCACAATGAGAATTTCGAAAAGGAAGATCAATATAAGATCATATATTTATGTCGCATTCGTGGATCTAAAAAAGCATTTGACAGAGATCCAAGAGCAAAAATATAAAAGTCTTTAATTAAAAGAGGAATAAACAGCAAAATAGTGGAAGTAGTTAGAAAATTATATTAAAACAACCAAAACTACATACGAACAAATAATCTAAATTTAGAAATTTTCGAAACAAAAAATGGACTTAGACAAGGTAGAGTATTAAGCCCAACACTCTTTAATATATTAATATAATAAAGGAAACAAAAACGAAATCACAGAACTTAGTAGTGGGATATCGAAAATTAGAAAACATGTCAATAGCAGATGTGCATTTGCTGACCACGTGGCAATATTAGCAAGCAATGAAAACGGAATACAAAACAACACAAACATATGGAATAAAACGCTAAAGAAATACAAGTTAAAAATAAATACGAATAAAACAAAAATTATGGTAATCACAGAAAATGAAGGAAGAAAAATTAAAATTAATATAGAGGAGAAGGAAATAGAACAAGTAGTAAATTTCAAATAACTCGGGGTACATTTAAATAATAAAAGAAATCAGGAAGAAAAAATAAAGAGAAAGAACTACAAATGCAACGAAGTCATGTTTCTACATATACAAATAAAATTATTAAAGAGAAAGAAATATTCAGAAAAATAAAAATCTTTGTCTACAAAACAATCTTCGAACTAATAACGTTATTTGGAAGTGAGACCTGACTACTAAACAACAGTATGAAGAGCAAGATAAACGCCATACAAATGAAATACTTGAAGGCAATATAAAGCATTACTAGAACAGACAAAATTAATCTTAGCACATTACCATACAAAATTCTTACATTGTGATGACCAACATTAGTAGTTTATATGCAAGCAAGGTAAAGAATATACACTGCTCAAAACAATTAGGGGAACACTTGTAATAAATTGAATAAGTAATTGTTTTTTAAAGCTGTCATGTTGAAAGTTGGACAATATGTAAATTGAATTATTAATTTCATCATTAGATACAAATTTTAAATATCCATGGCCTAAATACAAAGAAATTACCTCAAATAACAAATATAGAGAATTTTTTTATTTTGGAAGGCACTGGCCACTTTTAATTGGTAAGCTTCCTGATGTTGCTATAGTCCCGGATGAGGCATTTAAATGAGTTTGAACTGTATTATTCTCTACATCTTTTACGACAAGGTCAATCTCTGTGACAAGTAGCTAGGAGAGCTTGGGGTTTCTCCGTTCGTGGTGTCCAGGTTACGCAACAGGCACAGAGAGACAGGTCAGTATTGTAGAAGACGTGGCCGGGGCCGTAAATTTAAAACAAGCCCCCAGGATAACAGATATGTTGTTCTTTCTGCTCTTTGACAGCGTACAAAAACTGCTAAAGACCGCCAGAATGACCTTCATATGACTTCCGGAATCCGGGTTTCAGACCAAACCATAAGGAACAGATTAAGGAAAGAGAATATTCGTCCAAAAAGGCCAGTTAAAAAACCACGCTTAACAAATGGGCATAAGGCAGCAAGACGTACGTATGCTGAAAACCATGGTGATTGGAACTTGAACCAGTGGGAGTCTCTTTCGGACAAATCCAAGTTTCATCTTACACGTTGTGTGGGGACGGCCAGGAGAAAGATTTTCTGCAGAGGCTGTACAGGAAATTGATAGATTTGGAGGAGGTTCCATAATGGTGTGAGCCGGAGTTATGTACAACAATCGTACGGACCTTGTACTTGTTCCCCAGCGACTGAATGCTGTCCGGTATATTGAGCACGTTCTGGAAGAGCATGTAGTACCTGCTGCCATTGGAGTAGGCCCTGGATTTCTGGATGATGCCAGGGCACATTCTGCGGCTGTCACCAGGGATTTCCTAAGGAGGAATGAAATTGAGGTAATGGAGTGGCCAGCGGTCAGCCCAGACTTCAACTCTACTGAACACTTATGGGATCTTCTAGACAGGAAGGTCAGGAACCGACATCAAGCTCCACAAACTCTGCAGCAACTTGAAGATGCTCTGAAGGAAAAATGGGAAAATATCCCGCAAGAGGAAATCCAGAATCTTATACATGCCACGAAGGTGCCAAACTGTCATCAAATGTCGTGGAGGCCATACACGATACTAACTCTATACAACGAGTGTTTAACTTTAAAAAATAAGCAATAAGATTCAATTGCTTACATAGCGGAATTATTTGAAAGATTAATTGTTAGCGTTATTTATTTGTTTTACTGACATGAGCAATAAATAAATAATCACAAATAATGTACTTTTTAATTTCATGTTTGTACCTTTATCCAATGAAAAATATTTTCATATTTCATAGTGTTCCTCTAATTGTTTTCAGCAGTGTATATAAGAATATAATAATACTGTCTTGTTTAATAACATATACAGGGTGGGGCATTATCAACGAATTATTCTTTAACATTAAAACGACAAATAATATAAGACATCTTAAAACTTAAGATTAAGATGATTTGAGAGCACATTATCAAAATGAAACACGTACCATGTCAAAGTTGGGTTATTTTAAACGGATCATCCTGTCATTTTTTTATTTTGAATTGTACGTTAAAAAATAATGTATGTTCTTCATATGTCCCTATACCTACTTACTTCCGTTTCTGAGATAATTCGATTTTACCGGATTTGCAGACTCTTAAAAAAAACAATTGCTTCAAGATAAATGAGAACAAGCAACTTTGTATTACACCACCTTATTAGGGCTTTGAACATCCTTTTTGCAATATTTACTATTATGTTATGGTGTACAGGGTATTTTTGATACAACCGCATGACACTAACGACTTCAAACTTAAATAACTTGCTTAAATTAAATGCATTTTTGTAATCTGTTGGAAGCTGGAACTGATTACCTTTCAGTCGAAATTAGGGTTACTAACCCCTAACTCTGATGATTTTCGAGATATTTTAAAATTTGCTAGTTTAATAGTTTGCGGTTTACTGAAATAAATGTTATGTATGACTTAAGATCTTTAACATTATTTGTTGTTTAAATGCTACAGAATAATTTGTTGGTAGTGCCCTAACCTGTATGTTGTTAGTTGATGATTAAATCGTTATAGTCTTTGTTCTTTTTGTAGAACACTAGAGAAGTAAAGATAACTGTAATCTTTGAACAAGTTCAAAATTGGAAGTAGGTGTAAATAGAGAAATATCTGTCTGTTCGTGTTAATTTATGTGAACATAAATAACGCAAAACAGACATTTTATACAATAGTATGTGTAGGTGCAGAAACATTTGTACTTACTTTTGGTAACTGAACAGCTATACTATGGGACTTACCTAGAAAAAAAAAGTCAAATTAGTAAATCTATCAACTGAAGAAGTTATAACTGATTAAATGCAAACTAGGTGGCATATTTTATAAACTTAGTTTCCTTTAGAGTTATTACGATTTAATTTTCATTTATAAACTATTTGTAAATACATTTTTTAAAACTAATAAAAGTTTGATAAACACTGCATATCTTATTATTAACCACAGTGTTGCATATGATGCAGGACTGCGGATCTTCAAAAACTGCAATCACACCTTTTCACTAGATTTTGCAGCATCTAGTTACTTAAACGAAAATTGATGGCACTTTGTGGTTGCAAACAAACCAAACAAAAGGAAGATTAGAAACACTCAAAAAATGATTTAATTTGCATAGAAGCTATTGTACATAAAAGGAAAAGTAAGTGTTTCTTCCGACTTTTAACACAGCAACAGTCTTTTGTGTTCTTCTGGAGGGGTAAACGTTGCACCCCCAGGTACAAGGATTCCGGAATAAACCAAAAACCAGCAACACATTACTAACTATAAGTATATAAAAAATGTTGTTCTTGACATGCATTCGGTCTTGAAAGGCAAGACTTTAAAAAAAGAGCTAACTAAAATTAACTAACTACACAATCTTAGAAATACGAAAGTTATACAGATTGTGCTTGTACTAAAACTAAACAATTGCTACTTGTTAGCACTAACTTTAACTTATTGGTAAAAGGCAAATTTTGGGAAAGGTTTGGCGCACTTCACCCAACACTATGCGTATGGACGCCACTCTGTTTACACAATCACCACCATGATATAATTTTACAATTCGTCCAAGTTTCCAGCTTAGTCGAGGAAGATTATCTTCTTTAAGAAGCACTAGCGCATCCTCTTGTAGATCAGATGAGTTTACTTTTCACTTTGTGCGTTGTTGAAGCGTTGAAACATATTTTTGCTCCAACGTTTCCATATACGTTGGTGCAACTGTTGGATACGTTGGTAGCACGTGAGTCTCAACTCCTTCAGTTCGCTGATGTCCGGAACCGGTAAGGATGTTAAAGATTTCTTAATGAGAAAATGAGACCGAGTTAGGGGCTGAAAATCATTAGGATTGGAAGAGAGAAGAAAGAATGGGCGGGAGTTAAGAGTTGCCTCGACTTGAACAAGCAAAGTGGCAAACTCTTCGTACGTTAAAATTTCATTACCCACGTTATCTTAATGTAATGTTTAGTCGATTTAATTTCGGCCTCCCATAAGCCTCCGAAATGAGGACTATGTGCGGGGATAAAATGCCATTCAGTGCCATCACTAACAAAGACGTCACATAGGGACGACAAATCTTTCTTAAAAAAAGTGGCTAACTCTTTAAGTTGAGAATTGGTTTCTGAAAAGTTAGTTCCGTTATCCGAGTATATACGCAAAGGTTTACCCCTGCGAGATACAAACAGGCGTAAAGTCATGTTTAGGCTTCAGCGGATAAATTCGTGACTAGTTCCAAATGCACAGCTTTGGTGGCAAAACAAATAAACAAACATATGTATGGAATGGTCCACCATAGTCAACTCCAGTAATATAAAAAAAAGGGACGGTTCTCCCATAATGGGCAAGGAAATATTGCTTGAAAACCGAAAACATTTTATACACTTGCGGACTACTCGTTTGACAATAGAGCAAACTAAAGTTATCCAGAATCGATCTCAGAGACGATAATAATAATTAAAACCAGCGTGAAGCATTTGTGTATGTTCTCGACTAACAATAAGTTTGGAGAGATGATGTTTTTGAAAATCAGCACCGGATATTTTTGTCAAAAGAAAATTAAAAGTTACGTAGCCTACCACCAACACGAAAAATACCATCATTGTCCAAAACTGGATTTAAACTTAGCAGGATCGTTTTAAAGGTTTGTTAGTCAGCAATTGTTTCATTTCATCTGGAAAGGTTTTCATTTTTGAGATTTTGATTAAGCAAAAAAGTACGGATCTCAGCTGGTTGAATGTAAATGAACCTAAAGTGCGATTTTTAGGGTCGCCAAAACAATTTTTGCGAAAACGAAAACAAAAGGCTATTACTCTTTCTAGCCGATTTATATTGGAGTAGTTGGTGACTTGTATTGGAAAGACCAGTACCACGGCGCACGATTTAACAATTTCCTTTGTTTTAGAACAAGGAACTTAAGGAAAAGAAACCTGGCCAAGAAGAATCTTTTGGATAGCCATAGGATCGTGCCACCAAAGATCTAAAGATTTTAGAGTTTGAGAAGAGATACCACTTGGTATCTTTGGTAGGTACATGTTTCCAATTACAGTGAGAAGTGCGTTTTTGAATATTGGAAACTCGATTGCAAACAAACGTTTTTAATAGGCTTGGTTAGGTCTTTAACCAACTAAGCACTATAGTCGAATTAGACCTTGAATATGTAGACGATATCGGCATGTGCAGAGCTTTAATCACCTGCTCCATTAGCTTGAGAGTAGAATAGCTGAGCAAAGTTCGGGTCTTGGAATTATAGTAGGTTTCAAAAGTGCAACCTTTGATTTTAAGCACAAGAGGCGTGAATGAGGTTGACCAAATTGGTCAACAGATCTGACATATATGCAACCCCGTACGCATGCATTGATGCATCGCAGAATCCATGAAGCTGCAGGTCATTTGCATATTTACAAGAAACGTGCCGAGAAACTTTTAGTTCGTTGAGCATTATTAGATCAGTACGATATGAGCCCCATTTTAGCAGAACGTTGTGAGGAATAACGTCGTCCCATGACAATTTTCCAACCACAACTTTTGAAGAAGAATTTTGCACCAATTGTGCAAGAGATAGCAGCTCCAACGGATCAAATATCTGAGCAATCTCAGATAGCATAGACCTTTTGTTACTTTTGTAGCAGTTGATGAAGGTATTGTAAAATGAAAGTATATGCCTGGAAACACCAACTGAGGCCAAGAGTGTTAATGCGGTCCAAATTTTAAAATTTCTGGATGCAATTCTGAATTAGGTAGACCGGTAAGAACATTGGGGTCATTGGAGGTCCACTTACGAAGATGGAAACAACCTTTTTGTAAAACATGTGCAATTTTGGAACATATCTCTCGAGCGTCAGTCAAATTGCCTGCTTCAGTCAGGAGGTCATCAACATAGAAGTCGGACTTCATTATTTGAGAAATTTATGGTTTACTGATTTCACATTCTAATCCGAGCTGATGCAAACAACAAATTGCCATGAAGGAAACAGAGGCCGTGCCGTAAATGACAGTTTTTAAGTGAAAGATTGAATAAGTTTTGAAGCGCAGGATTTCCACAGAAATTTTCTGAAGTGACCTTTGAGTAGGATCAATCAGCACATGCCGGTACATTTTTTCAATGTCGGCGATTATAACAAATACGTGCTTGCTAAAGCGAGTCAGGATAAAAAATAGATCTTGTTAAATGGTTGGACCAACCATCTGTATGTCATTTAATGACTGACCCGTTAAAGTTTGAGAAGAGCCATTGAAAACGACACGAAGTTTAGTTGTCAAGCTTTCCTCTTTAATTATTACGTGATGAGGAAGATAATATGATCTCTCCGAAGATTTGGAGTTTAAGATGGACATGTGCCCCAAATTCTGATATTCTTTCATGAATGAAACATACTGATTTAAAAACTCTAACTTGCAGTGAAATCGACGATCAAGAGATAAGAATCTTTTCTGGGCAGTACAAAATGAATCCCCAAGAACGTCACCTGGTTGTTTTAAAAGAATGGAGACGATAAACCTTCAATCGGCATATCTACGAAAAGTTTTAATAAAATGAGCTTTGCAGGCCGATTCCTTTGATGATGGCACCTGCTCTTTAAGATAATTTTCAAGGTCCCAGACTAAGCCCGTCTTTAAATAATGCAATCTTTGGATATCGTTAAGATCATCATTTGTGTGGATCAAGCTATTAAATATTTCACGAAACTCGAGCCAATTCTCTAATACCCCAGCGAATTTTGGAATAGAGATTTTGGTAGGTTAAAAGAACATCTGTTCGAAAAATCTGACTAAGCAGCTTGAGAAGATATAAGATCTATTGTATTTGACTGGGGTTGCAATTTTTCCAGTAAACTTTGAGCTTTAGAAACAGCTGAATGATAATCATCCTTAAATCCTCAGGTACAATAATACCGGAATAAACCGAAAACCGGCGACCAATTACTAACAACAAATATATAAAAAAATGTCGTTCTTGACACACACTATCGTATTTAAGTTATTAAAAAAAGTTTGAAGATCTTCGGTCATTATTCAAAAACTGTTAAATAACAATAAAAAATCAACAAAAAAGTAATCAAGTATTTGTTTAAGTTGATCAAAAGTAACAGAACTACTGACTTCCTAGATCTCCCTACCTTATCCCCTTAATTTTGTTTTTTAACCATATTTAAAGGAAAAGTTAATTTTTACCATTGCATAACGTCAAAGAATTAAAAACCAAAAAAAAATGTTGCAGAGTGCTCATAAATGAATCCAGAAGTAATTCGTCTTAGACGTATTTAAGGCATTGTAATAAGGCTTAACTTTGATTGTATGTTAACGGGGATCATTTTGAACCTCTGGAAGACTGAAAGCCTAAGATATTCAATTGTTATTGTAACAGTCAAATAAAATAGGATAGATAGAATACGGTTTCTGTATGCCATTTTTTCTCATAAAAAATTTCGATATAACTGCATAATTTTTTTATACTATTGTTAATAAGAATCTATCGAAAAATAAAACTACTGAGTTTAATTTGAAAAAAAGTTGACTATCGTAACTTTTGCATACATCAATATGATTTTGACTTATTTAGCATCATTTACATAGTTTGTACTTTTTCCTAAAATAAGTAAAATTGAAAGAAACGAACACAAAATTGAGTCACCATTTAAATTATTTCGTCGTAATACGTATATTACCAAAATTACATCCGCATTGCAATCAATACATTGTAAAAATTCAAAATTGTATTAAACGATATTCAACTGCAGAAAATTAGCAATGTAGAGTAGGTAAATTGACCGAAAACACAACATAAAGCATATTACTAAATTGCATTTTACTTCTAAACTAAAATATCGGTTTGTAATAAATTTAAAATTAAAAACAGTAAAATACGTTCAAACTTGGCTTTGCAATAATAAAGCATTCGTACTAATTGTTGAAAATTCTAAAACTTAGTTAATGAATTTTACGGATAACACTAAAATAAAAAGCTTCTATAAACTTGGTGTGTCTTTAAATGGATCAAATGAAAGGAGTAATTAGAAAAACTTGTAAGTATAATTGTGAATAAAAATTTAGAAGTTTTCTTTGGTACTGATAAGAATTAAAGTCCTTGAAATTAATTGCTTAAGCATGATTGTAATAAAAATTTTTTAGTTTAAACACGTATAATGAGTACTAAAAATTACAACGTTTTATCGAATAAAAAATAAAAATTAATTACCGTTACTATGCGATTTGGACCTTGAACGTGTTACCATGGTCAAACCAAATTTATTGCTATTATTAATTCACTAAAAAAAATTATATCAATAATAGTTTCTAAAATCTAAATTTGATAATCGTTTTTTATTCAAAAATAATCACGAATACGTAGAAAACTAAGTAACGAGTTTATCTGTCCGGAAAATTTTCGAAAAGCAACTGTTCAAATTGAAAACTTTTTTTCGAAATGCATTTGTTAGAAACAGCAGTTTTTCGATGTACTGATTAATATACAGTATTTTTTAAATGATAAATTGTTGGTCTTCTTATTTTAGTGCTTTTTATGAATTTATTTATTTATTTCATTTATTTATTTACATGCATGCTAATAATGATTACATTTTGCACAAGTCACGAAAGGAAAACTATGATGTCAAGATTTCCACTTTAATTTGGGAGTAAACCATTTCATACACGGTGTGCCCAAGATAAGGATGAACAGCATGGGGATCTCGGAAACCGTAAGAATACAGAGTCGGTTAAATTTGGAAAAAGTTGCCTACAGTATTTTGCTGTTGAGAAACTCGCTGAGTTCGGCTTACTTCCGGAGACATTAAAAAAAAACCAAAATTGTGCCATTTCGTTTACATTATATTCTGAAGTTATTAGAAAAGTTACCAAAAAACTGAATGCACTTTGTCATTGCCACTCTTTCTGCTCTACAAGATGGCATTTACCAATTTTTACTACAACATTTGGTTTCAAAGAAACCATCATCAAAAGGCCCAATTTCAGTTTTCTTCTCCGAAAGTAAGCCGAACTCAGCGAGTTTCTCAACAGCAAAATGTCGACTCCTTGAGTGGGCAACTTTTTCTAAATTTAACCGACTCTGTATCTCTCACGATTTCCACTTGGGTTCAGAAATCTTCAAAAATTTTATGCGTTTTTGAGATATTTTAAAAATTTTGGATTTTTCGATTTTATATTTTATTTTTTCATGGTCTTAATAATAGAGCTACATCAATTTTGATGACAGCAACTTTTATTTTGTTTAATGCATTGTTACTAATTATTTATTCCGATGTTTTGTATTTGTGGAACAATTATCAACTTTTTTTCTTAAATACGGCTCTCATTTTTTGACAGGATATTATAAAGCCCTTTTCATTCTAAATTCATCGTTGTATTACACTTTGCGGGTTATTACCATTTAATTATTATTTTCAAGTTTAATATAGAATTTTGCTATTACGGACCTGTACATGGCATTTAAAGTAAATTACTAAACAAGCAGTTTAAAGGAATTATTATAAGTCAAATTGGATCAAATCAAGATTTAAAAAACACAGGAGTTACCAGAGTTTAAAACGAAAGCTACACTTTCGTGTTGTGGATATTTAAAAACCGAATAGACTGCCAAATGTGAGTAAAACGTTTGTAAATAAGATTAATATTATAGGTGAAGGACATACTATAAAAATCAAAAATTGCATGCAAAAGAAGAGATAAAGAAAAATAATAAGACGTCAAAAATATATGACCATACATTGAATTAATATAAATTTAAAATAGAGACAGAAAGTATAGATAACTGTGAAAGAAAAAAATAGAAAACATGTTTGAGGTGATAAATGGAAATCTAATAACGATGAATGAAAAGTTGAAGTACTTAATAAAAGAAAATGAAGAGATAAATCAAGAAAATGCATTACTAAAAACCAAGTAAAAACTCAAGACCGTAAAATTAAGTGGTTAGAAAGAAAAGTAAGAAGAAAAAACATTGTAATTAGAGGAGTGGAAAAAGGAGAAAGAAAATGGGTAGGAAACCAAACAAGCTTTATCATTAGCAATAAAAATTTAGAAATCCAAATTAACAAAGAAGACATAGATGAAGTGATGAGAATTGGAACGTACAAACCGGACAAACATAAACCCATATTAATAAAATTAACAACCGGAAATAAAAACGCCAAGAAATTGAAAGGAACGAATATACAGGGTTGTCCGAATTGATTGTCGAAAACTTAAAAGGTGGAAAGTACATGAAAAATAAAGATGAAAGTGTCTTATAAACTATAGACTAAAAGTGCCCCCTAGCGAAGCTAGCGACCCCTAATGGTGCTCCTCAAAAACTAGTTTTTTATTTTAATTTCTAAACGAAAAAGTTACTCAAATGAAATTTGGTAGGCATGTTCAGCATTTTAAAGTGGTCATCCAAAATTTTTTCAATTTTTGAAAAATATCTGGACGGATACGGGGGCCGTTCAAAAAGTTTGACAAATTTAAATTTCGTTAAGCTGTATATTCTGATGTAGCTCATATCATAGCCCATATTTTTTCCTTAGAAAAGCTTCTCTTGACGTTTCTTTTCATTTTTATAAACTAATACATGATGAAAAAATTGCGTTAGAAACCAAATTTTATTAATTAAAGATAGCCATGAACTAATGCTACATTCGTTTATTATTGTTTACTGTCTGTTATTTCAACTTTAAATAAAAGTTAAAAACTTTAAAAAGATGTAAGTAAGATAAAGATGTAAGAAGAGAAAATGTAAGTAAGAAAAATGCCCGGAGTAACATTTTCAAATGCGGAATACGCAGATATTTATTTTGTGTATAGATACTGCAACGGGAACGCAGAAGAAGCAAGTCGAGAGTACGGAAGAAGATTTCCCAACAGAACATGCCCCAATCCCCGAGTATTTATTAGTACTCATCAGAAGTTTCGTGAATGTGGCTTAAGAAGGACTCCAAGAAATGAAGACGCGAGAAATGAAGAACACCGAAATGATATTTTAAATGTATTTAATGAAGATAACCAAGTAAGCACTCAAAATGCTGTTTGACTATTACGGCAACAACATGTTACAGTGTCGAAAAGTAAGATTTTACGGGTACTCCACAAAGGATCAAAAAGACCGTACCATCTGCAACCGGTTCAAGATTTACTTCTAGAAGATGGCCCTAAACGTGTTAATTTTTGTCGATGGATGTTAAATTCAATAGATGAAAACCATTTATTTCCAAGAAAAATTATTTGGACTGATGAGTCAACGTTTACACGGAGAGGGAAAGTAAATTTCCACAATTTACATGTGTGAGCTCACCAAAATCCTCATGAAATTAGACCGAATTCCTTTCAAACCAAATTTAGTGTTAATGTTTGACTAGGCTTTCTTGGTGATAATTTAATTGGGCCTCATTTCTTACCACCTAGACTAAATTCAGAGCGTTTCTTATCCTTCTTGGAAGAAGACTTTCCCAATTACTTTGAGGACGTTTTTCTAAACGATAGAGTCCAGTCATGGCTTCAAATGGATGGCGCCCTTACACTATGGCAAAAGAGTTTGGAAGTGGTGTGACACACACTTTCCCTGAAAGTGGATTGGGCGTATGCCTAGGCCGCCAGATCAGAAATTCATTCCTAACCAAGTACCAGCTATCTGGCCGCCCCGCTCTCCGAATTTAAATATATTAGATTATTTTGTTTAGGGTACTGTTGCGGGTTTGGTTTATCAGAATTCTATTAATACGAGAGATGAGCTAGTGCATTTAATTAAAGACGCACGTAAAACATCAACGTCAAGAGAAGCTTTTCTAAGGAAAAAAGTACGGGCTATAATATGAGCTGCATCAGAATATCCTAAAGTTACAGCTTAACAAAATTTAAACCTGTCAAACTTTTTGAACGGCTCCTATATGTCCAAATTTTTTTAAAAATTAAAAAAATTCCCAAATGATCACTTCAAAATGCTGAACATGTCTACCAAATTTTATTTAAATAACTTTTGTGTTTAAGTAATTAAAAATAAGATACCGTTTTTGGGAAGCACCTTTAGGTGTCCTTAAGCTCCGCTAGGGGCACTTTTTGACCATAATTTATATGACACTTCAGCTTTTATTTTTGATGTACTTCTCACCCTTTAAGTTTCCTACAATCAATTCGGACCACCCTGTATGGATAGATGAGAACTATACAAAAGAAACATTAGAAGAAAGGAAGAGATTAATACCAACAATGAAAGATGCAGAAGTCAAGGACATAGGGCGTATTTAAAATATAACAAATTAATTATTAACAACGAGGTAGACAAAATTAAGAAAAAGGAAGAAGAAATTCCGGTAAATACAAACAGACAGACAAAACCCAAAAATAGCACCAAAAGAACCGTGAGTACAAGATCACCAAAATCAAAGGGCCAGAAAAGGATAAACGCATATTTCTTTTGGCTATTTAAAATAGCAAAATTTGTAGAAAATTTAATTCTACATCGACCTGAAAAAAATATATAAGCTGTTCCATTTGATTTTATTAAGTTATTTAGAATAAAAAATAAAAAATATATAAGTAAAATGTGTGTCTAACGACATCTTGTGTAATCAAGGCTTAGTTTTTTAAAAAATGTATGTTTCTATTTAAAATGTCAAAGTTGACAAGTGGTTCTTGAAAGTGAAACACCTAAATAGTTAAAAATATTTTAAATTGAAACCACTAAGAAACCTAAAAAAATGGTGAAAACTGATTTTCAAAGGTCTGCGTACTACACGGACAGCCGTATACACTGTATCTGAGATAAGGAGGGCCACTATGGGGGTCATGAAACGATAAGAGATACAGATTTGGTTAAATGGAACAAAAGTTGCGCAATCAAATACCTAGAAATTGGCGCCAAAAATCCCTGAATTTTTTGTTTTTTAAGATTTGTGAAAATTTGATTTTTGATTATACGTACTACTTTTTCTGACGTTTCTAGGTCAAATCCTAGAACAAAACCATGACACTTCTTCATAGCAACTTTTCATGGTCTTTAACGTAGCATTGTCAGTTTTTTAATCCGACGTTTCGTCTTTGAAAAACCACCATCAACTTCTTTTTTTAATACGTATGTTTTAATATCTGATTCTAAAGCACTTCTGATTTCAAATTGAATGACGTATAACACTTCATGGTTTGATTGCGTTTTAGTTTGTTTTCGGCTTTGATCAAGAAAAATCCTATTACGGACCTTTACACAGTTTTTTAATAGTTAAAATAAACAATTAGATTAGACAACTTTTGTCCAATTTAACTAAATCTGTATCTCATACCATTTTCAAGACCCCCATAGTGGCCTCCTTATCTCGGACACCGTCTATAGGCAAATAAATATATATGCACAAAAGGCATGTGAAAAATGTCAGTCAATAGAAGATTTTATCAAATGAAGTACCGATTACTTTGATAACATTTATATTTTCTTCCGAGAACGTTCCGCTCTTGACCAGTTTGGCCTCAAGTTTTGCTCAAATGTTGAAAATAATCATTATTGATTAATAGAAATATTACAAAATTCTTTTTCGTTAATTTCACATTTAAGAAAGTCCTTTATTTTTGCTATAAAGGTCATATTAAATATATTTATTGCCCACTAAATTTCTCTTGCTACTCATTTAATAGATATCACTTAATCAAAGGAAAAGAACACTAAACTGCAGCGTCTATTTAACCAACAGAAAAACACCAAACTGCACCAAAACGAAAAGTTTTTCGTGTTTTTCTGTTGGTTTGATATCACTTAAGTTTAGTATGGGAAAATTCAGCATCGGCAAAAAATTTTGCTCTACAATAAAGCAGCTTGTATACTAGGTTGGTTAAGATTTTTTAAATTACAGATCTTAACTTTTGCCTTGTATGTTTATTATTTATTGTATAGTCTTTATAAAAATAAAAAAAAACTTTTGATTGAGTCAGATGTGTATAAATGTGAATGTCGTCCTAAAGTATCCTCAGTTTTGAAATTAAAATTAAATCAGTTGAAGTACACATTTTTTTTTATATATATTTTAAAACTACAGCTTTTCTCTACTTTCCTATATAATTGCCAAACAAATTCAGGCACTTATTATAACTTCTAACAGTTTTGAAATGCCGTCTGCAAACGTAGCCATTTGAATTTGTCCAAAAGTTCACTTGTTTTGACCTGTGTGAAGGCGAGCGTTGGCATGAACAAACACAACGCCTGACAGCATTTCAAAGGCTGTTAGAAGACATGATAATTGCATGAATTTTGGCAATTATAGAAAAGTTGACAAAACTGTAGTTTTAAGACGTATATAATAAAATTTTTGTACCTCAACTGGTTTAATTTTAATTCAAACGGAGTTACATGGACGATTCGTATATATACGACAAAACGACGATTTGTTCTATTCCCATAGAAATTAGAAAACTTTGTTAAAAGATTTGAAACTTACATTAAAATTCAATAAATACAAGTAACGTTTTTAAACTTTAGATAATTTTTTAAGCATCCCCGTAATTTAAATAATTTTTAGTAGTTTAGCAGTAAGTTCCTATTGCAGTAATTTCTTTATTAACTTTATTTTCAATATAATACAATGACGTAAAATAAATTTAACATTTTGATTAAAGATTAAATTTATTTTATAAAATTGTATTAACAATAACACCGATTATAATTTTATTAATAAAAAAATTACGACAATTGCCATCAAACCCGAATTTTTCGGATAAATAATTATAAAAATTTTACTGATTTTTTTATTAAAATACGCTTCAACAATTTACAAAATCACATAAATTTGTTCTCACTCGTCCAATCTAAAATATTTTGCTATATTGTGCTCAAATTGTGCCAGAAAAAAAATGCATTAATTTTGAATTAATAATTTAATACACTCGTTACATCCCAGTGGTTTGTTGGAATGTAATCAGGAGGTTTGGCTTGTATTTGTGTAGCATTATAATCATATTATTAATAGTTTTTAAGCCAGGGGTAAATACCATTAAAACCCCAAATCAAATTCAAGTATATCATAGTTTTAAATAATTATTTGTATTTATAGCACCTGTAAAAATTTAATCGTATTTAGCAAATTAATAAAATTATTATTATTAAAATAAATATTCAAGGTTTTATGTTTTATAGTGTTATTTTGAAAGACTAATTACATTTGCTTTACGAACTGTATTGTTATAGACCATTTAAACACGTATAGGTTGTAAATTATTAACGACTAACAAAATAATGAATTTTTCTGGCATTTTTTGAAAACGATTTTAATATTACTACTTTTATTAGCCTCCTCTCAAAAATACAGAATTGTTCCATTTATTTAGACTACATGTACATTTTGCTCCCCGGCACGTTCCGCTCTTCAACGTTTTGACCCCACGTTTTGCTCAAATGTTGAAAATAATTATTACTAACTAATATTAAATATTACAAAATATTTTCTGTTAATTAGCAATTAGAAACGTTCTTTACATTTTGCGACAACTCTTCAGTGAGACATACGGTATAATAAATTATGTAATTTTTTATAGTTCTATACTAAAATTGTTAACAATTTAATACACTCGTTACATCCAGTGGTTTGTTAAAATGTAATCAGGAGGTTTAACTTGATTTGCGTAGCCAACATTAACCATATTATTAATAGTTTTTAAGCCAGGGGGTAAAACCATTAAAACCAAAAATCAGAATTTAATTATATCATAGTTTTTTAAATAAATATTTTTTATTTATAGCACCTGTAAAAATTTAATCGTATTTAGCAGAATTAATAAATTATTATTATTAAAATAATTATTCAAGGTTTTATGTTTTATAGTGTTATTTTGAAAGACTAATTACATTGCTTTACGAACTGTATTGTTATAGACCATTCAAACACTTATAGGTTGTAAATTATTAACGACTAACAAAATAATGAGTTTTTCTCGCATTTTTTGAAAACGATTTTAATATTACTACTTTTATTAACCTCTCAAAAATACAGGAATTATTCCATTTGTTTAGACTACATGTACATTTTGTCCCCGGCACGTTCCGCTCTTCAGCGTTTCGACCCACGTTTTGCTTCAAATGTTGAAAATAATTATTACTGACTAATATGAAATATTACAAAATATTATGTGTTAATTGGCAATTAAAAACGTTCTTTACATTTTGCGATAAGACATATATGAAGGAAATTTTAGCTAGACACCTACTGGATGGTCACCTTATCTAGTAAAAGATATCTAGTGGACATCTAACAGATAGGTTTGTGCTGTCTTGAAATTATCGCACCGATTACAAAAAATCATGAGTTTTGTCACTAGCTACATATATAGTTATTATTCAATCATTATACAGGGTGTAACAAAATAAGGTAAAAACATTTCAGGGGTGATTCCTTATCGAAAAAAAAAGAGATAGGGTCTTTCATATAAAAAAAAAAACTTGATTGGAACATTCCTAGCTAAGATACAGTCCTTAAAGGGGTACATAAAATTTGTTTTACAATTTGTTTCTAAACACTGAAAAAGTTAGGAAAAAAACAACACACAGTTATTTAATTAAATTTCAAAAATTTACAAACTGACAGCTTGATACCAATTTAATTGCCACTATCACTAATAGCGGCCTACTAGATAAATTAGTTTCGCATTTTCGTTTTATGCCGATGTATCTCTGAAGTTGTTCGTAAAATATTTTGCTGCTAATTGGTTCATTTGGGCAAACAATTCAAAAAAATTTTTTTAAATGAATTGTGGAAATAAATTTTTAAATGGTAAACAAATAATAAGACAAAAAGTTACATTGGAAATAATTATTAGGGGTTACATTTTCTACCCCTTACAACCATGGGATAAACCAAATAAATTACTAGTTAAGTGTCTTTTTTGTTAGTAGAAAATGTCACCTTAATTTCAATTTTCTAACTTTTTATTGTTTGTGAATAAAATTGTAAATCAAACTTTATGTACTCTTTTAAGGGGCTGTATCTTAACAAGGGATGCTCCAATTAAGTTTTTTTATATGAAAGACTCTATCTCTTTTTCAATAAGGAATCACTCCTTGAAACGTTTTACATTTAGTTTGTTACAACTACAAAAAAATGGCAAAAGTTTGAATACAATAAAATTAAATTTGCTACACATTTGGCATGTTTTAATGATATTACTGTGTACACACGTGTTTTTACAAAATTAGCATAAATAAATTTGGTATATTTGTATTAACCGTTGGTGTATGAAATTTATCATTTAATGACAATAAATTATATAAAATGCAGGGTGTCTGTAAAAGGCTTTATACACGCCTACCGCATATTTGTTACACGCAAATAAGCCGATTTAAAATGAAAACTTATCTAATTCCAAAGTCGCTTATTTTAGGCGCTATACGGTCTTGAAGTTAAGATTTTGTGCATTTTAATGCGTTGAATGGTTTTTAAAGAGTACCTATATAAAATTGGCTCAAATTTTCTAGCAATGTTTTGATTTAAATTGGAAGAAATAAGATGGAACTTTGTTGTGGTTGTGGTAGAATTTTGATTTTGTCTTTATATTTATTAAAATTATGGTATTAAGTATGCTATCAAATGTACAAATTGAAACATAAAAAACAAAAAGTAAGCACTTTGAAAAAAAGCCCCAAGTTTTCTTTTTCCAAAACATTAAGTTTTTAAGATTTAAAATTAAAAAATTGTTTTAAAGGTACATATAGTACATGGTTTAATGCAATAAGCAAACTTCAAAGCAGTAAATTGCTAGACAAATTCACATTAACAATAAAATCACTTATTGACATGTACAGTCTTAACACAAATGCGTCAATATATCACAAACGCAATGCAATATTAATAATAGGATTTTATTATGAGAATTTTTTGCAATAATATTTGATATACAGGGGTGGTCCACCGGGACACTAGCCGCGAATGTTTATGGAAAAACGCTGTACGTAGGGAAAATTCTGAAAATTTGCAGAACATACTAAAGTCGATGCGGGTCATTTATCCAAAATATTTTAAAGATGACAGAACATTCAGTTTGTCCGAAAGTATGTATCAACTTGCTTATTTTAAATAAAACCCTCCTATATATTACTACATTTTAGATTACACGTCAATTTTAAACATATTTCATGCTTACTAATGTCACATACTTTACGTCAATCGTTCTGAGCTTATTAAATGTTTTATGTTCAAGAATTGGCGTTTGCAGACCAAAAACATTTTTACTTGAAGCATGTGTACTTTTTTTGTTAAGTTAGGTCCACTTGAGACAGTATTTGTGCAAAATTGTGAAAAAAAAAAAAATTATAAGAGTGTTTGCAAATTGGTATTATCAAAATATTGGTTTTGACAATCGTCAAAGGCCAATTTTTTCAATGAAACATACCAATTTTTATATTTCTATCTTATTCGTGGTCCAAAATAAGAGTAAGTTTGCATAACATTGATTATTTTGAAACCAAAACTACAAGGTTTAGAAGATTTATATTTTAACATTTCAAAAAAAAAATTTTTTCTCTATTGACAAATGAAGGTTAAAATTTTGTATCTTTTGATTCACAAGATACATAATTTAAAGCATTTTGAAAGCTGCGATTTTTGACTTTGAACATTTTGGAACCTAAACTACAAGAATTAGGAAATTTATATTTAACATTTTATGGAAAAAAAATTTCTTAATCGACTGATGATGGTTAAAATTTTGTATTATTTTTGAATCAACAAGGGACATAATTTAAAAGCATTTTGAAAGCTGCGATTTTTGACATTGAAAAGTTTTGAAACCGAAAGTACAAGGTTTAGGAGAATTATATTTTAACATTTTATAGTTTAATTTTTGTCTAATAAAACTCCTCCCCGCCAAGATGAAAGATCCGTTCCCGGTCTGTCTATTAAAATACTATAGTCGTAATTGCGAGAGGTGTCTTATGATTCATCGTATCTATCTTTTTTTAACACCAACAAATAATTGAAATAGCATACACATTTTACTTATTTATTGGTGTTAAAGAAAGATGAATGTGATGGACACCTTCAGTAAAGGGCGCACTTAATGCGTCGATTAAGTCCTTGAAGTTTTCTATAAAATTGGCTCAAATTTTAAAGTTATCGGCAATGTTTTGATTTAAATTGGAAGGTATAAGAAGGGACTTTGTTGTGGTTGTAGTAGAATTTTGATTTTTATTTTAATTCTATTAAAATTGTAGTGTTAAATATGCTATAAAATGTACAAATTCAAACATAAAAAAACAAAAGGTAAGCATTTTGAAAACAAGTAATACTACAGGGACAAAAAACCAAGTTTTGTCTTTCATTAACATTTAAAATTTAAAGCTGTGGTTTCGCAAAGGCGCACTGAAAGTACGTTTTCCTTTTAATATATTAAATAAATTACATTTTTAAATCTAAAAATCACTGTAATTATTACAATAATAAAGTAATAAGTAATTTGTAAATTGGTAACAAAAGAGGTTCCAAATGGTTTTGTAAACTGATTTTTTGATAAATTTGAATTATTTAGTACTTGCATTTAATTCTGTGAATTTTATTTTTTGATTTCTGGTAATTATAAACCTTGTCCTCACTATTAATAAACAATTGTTGTTTAAGCTCTAAAGAACTGTTTGTAGGCAATTTAATTAATGGGTTTGTATGGATTGTAAGTGGCGCTTTCGTTTTAAAACTTCGTATACACCTGAACAACAAACTGAGCAACAAACAGAACAACAAACTGAACGGCAATCTGAACAATAATTTAGACGGTGCTACGTACGCGTTTCAAACAGATTCCCAAATCTTGGTTGTTCGACGTAAAGTTTGCGGCGTTCCCTGCCACTGTCGCCAAATAAAACTCCCTCAAATGAAATCATAGAACCGATGTCAGCAGATCCACTCAACAGATGACTTCAGATAAATGACCGAAGGATCTGACTAATTAAATATGGAAAGACACCGGTGGAAGCTCTATCCAATAAAGTCCTAAGTTAAAACACTTAAAGTACATAATATTCGCTTATAAAATGTACATATTCTGATTGCTAATAAAGAACTCCAAAATAAAAAAAATATTAAACACCTTGGATATTATATTTTCGATTATACGTTCAAAAGAAGAGTGTCCTTTGTATTAGTATTGTATAGCATCGTATGTCAGACAAATAATATCTTAACATCTATAGGCAAAGAAACATATATGCAATAAAGTCATGTGCAAAATGTCAGTTATTAATCAGTTACGTTATAAACAAAAAGACGATAAATTTAACTGTTAAAGCTATAGACCAATTTTAATACTTTCTATACTGTCAAAAGTTTTGAACATGCTACATGTAATCAAATAAATTTATATTTTAGAATTAAGAACATAAGTCATTCTAATTAGTAGAAGTTGATACATAAGAAACATACTTGTAATGCTGTTTATTTGTTCCTCACTTGTAAACATCAATTTATCAAGTCACTATAGTTACCTTGTAAATGCCTCTTAACTGGCTAGCCAGTAAAATTTTACAAGTTAGCCAGTGCTTTTATAATTATACTATTGCAAAATCATTATAAACATTAATTATCATAGTGAAGTTATTGTTTCCACTAACATTAAAGTTTTTGTCTGGTAATGTTTTGTTTGTATCTTTATAGGGCTTCTCTGCCGAAGTACATGGCTCGTAGACTTGCTGACGGAAAACATTCTCTTGGACAATTCAATTTTGTTGTGAATGGAATCGTCTACATTAGCTCTTTGCAATCCGTGATGACTTCAATCCCCCTGCGCCGCTTAGAGTTAATATGTCACCACCCGTATCAACAACCATCGTTGCCCCAGTTCGTCTAAATGAATGCCCTGTATAAAAGTGCAGCTCTTCTAATCCTAAATAATTCAGCAATTTTCCTAGGCATTGTACCAATAGTATGTTTACCTGCATTTGAGGCGACACATTTTCCATTTCGGTATGTCAGGAATAACCTCAGGTTTGCAGTTTTTTGGGGCATCAAAGCCACATATTTTCTAAAAGTGACCCATGGTTGAAAACTACATTCATCGTCGGTTATTGTGAAACCTCCTAGTTGTTAAGTTTTTGGTCTCTCTTAGGGTGACCACAATATATTTGTCCAAATCTGCACTACATCATTGGAGGTGAGGGACACAAGCTCGTCGCAGCAAGCAACCCACTTTCGTCAGAGCTTCAAACAGAAATTTTTCCACTTGCTCTTTGGTCAAAACTTTAGCTTTTTGAGGACATATCGTTTATTTCGTCGCTTTAAAAGAGCAACTACTTTATGAAACTTAGAAATTATAAATTTAAACCCGACTTAAAAAATATATAAAAGAAAACAAACCTGCGAACATCAACGTTTTCCTAACGGCCAAACAACTCTTGATCATTGACTCACTTCGACCACAAAGAATTCGGGCTGAATCTCTTGGACAAATTATTGAGACACGCTAGTACAATATCTTCTGTGACACCAACAACCTTATTTTCCTGATGCCACTTATGAAATTCGGCGTACTCGTGTTCGTATCTTACTGAAGACTTTCGGGTAACAAACTTGCTGCATCGTATTAACGATAGCCTGCGGTATACTCATTTCAGTAGATCTGACCAGCTAAATACACCAAAAAGTTAACATAAAATAAACAACAAAATAAGTGGCACGCGTTTCCAAAGCAATACGTCTAAACTCATGCGATGTTTTTTTAAATATTTGATTTGTTTGGGAAATTTCTAGAATATTTAATGTATTTATTTTATTTACAAGTGAACAAATAAATATTTAATACACAAAATTAACAGGTTTTACTGGCTCCAGTGAAAAATTTCTCTGACAACTCATTAAATAGATATCACTTAAGTTTAAAAATACCAACTGAATAATCAGCATTTGTTTTATAATTTAATGCTGAAACGTTTTAGACATGAAGCAGAAGTCATATACGTTTAGTATTTAA
>JALBCR010001844.1:0-16979 GCA_030710515.1 Abscondita cerata
CTCAATATGCTTCGTTCAGTAACGTAATTGCCAATACAATGTCAAAAAGGTTGTTATTGTCATCTACCTCTTTAAGCACTTGTTTTGCAATATTCTGAATTTAACATGAGTGTGATAGGTGCACTAGTACTAAATGTAATCTAAAGTGGAATAAACCTTACTTCTTGCAAACTATTGAATCACCAATCAATCACAGATACTCTCTTTTCGACTCTATTTAAAAATGGTTAACGGCCATTTGACCGTATATTAAATCTTTTTCGGTAGGTGGAAACTCTTTATGACCACCAAGTTTCAATGTCTAGTGCCTTGATAATGATAAACTCCATTTTGGTATCAGATCACCGACAGTGTTTACCAACCAAATGTCTTTGTCCTTAGTCGAAGTCTGTTTGTCAATTATTTAAGAGAGGTAAGAGAGGGGACTGTAAGTTACCACCATAGTTTGGTATTGCTATGTTTATGATTTCCAATACATTCTGCTAATTATCCCAGTTAGTGCAGAACGCATCATTCCGATTACGATATTGTGCAAGTAGAGGCTGATCACAGTTTTGATCTGCATTTGTAGTCTGGGATTTGTTCACCTGGTGCACTGGTGTCCCACTGTATCTTGCAGTTTCTTTAAATCTAGTTAATATACAGCTAGTTTCAATTAAAAGAGAACGATGGTTTTGTTGTGTTGTATACAATATCACCGCAACTAGCCGTAAAAGTATGTGATACAAATTAATTCATTCTTTCATTTATACCTACCTATGCTTTAATAACCTAAGTTACACGATCGAAAAACACAATTTTTTCCTAAAGTCGTTCTCATTTAATTGAAACTAGCTGTAGGTACGGAAGGAACCATATCCAGTCAGGGCTTGTGTGTTTGTGTTTCCAGTTTACCAACTTCGCCAGTTTTTTTATCAAGTATTTATCCAAAATATCGCCCCATTCTTGATACTATATTGAGAGGCGGGTTTTCGTTTGGGATCTCTGTATTCTGAATGAGGTTGTATAACCTGACGTTTTCATTTACCTAATATGTGTCGGTAACACCCTATAAATGACCTTTAGTGCTTCTGTCGATAGGGTTTTGTACGCACTCGCCATCCTAGCAAAATTTTCCGCTGCATGCGATTAGCCAGGTTTTTGTTTCTCATTTCTCATGGTCATGTGCAAAATAAAGGACTAAAATAAAATGAATTTTATACGCTGTACAACACCAAGCCTTTTCAATACGTACTTAAGAATAACGTTTTATTATTCCGGCGGAACATCGACATGGTGTTCTGTCAGCCACGTGAAAATTTTAGTTATGGTTGTGTTGGTGTAGCTTTAAGCGGGTAGTTTATTAGCAAACAATTAGTGTTAAATTGTCAGCATATACTAATAATTTGGCCACCTTGTAGGTCTAGTTCCACTGGCTCCGTGGTATAAAGCATTCCAGGGGATGGGTTCAGCACTGATCCCTTGATATGGCATTGATGTTTACCTGAGGCTAGATGGTCGCTTGCTGAGAGATGTAAACCACAGGTTGCCTCTGTTAGGTTTTTGCATGTGTCTTTCCCAACCATTTAAATGTAAGTTTACATCTAGATCGTACAATTAGAGACCTCCAGTTTTCATGAAATTGTACGCGATTTTTTATAGTAGTGACACTTTATCCTTGCCAGTTCTCATCTTGCATTGATCTGAACTATATTTCCCCGTTTTCTTTTATTGAAATATTGATATTCTAAAAGTTTATAACTTAAACAAATATCACTGACTTTGACTCTTGCTTCAACCTAAACAAGGAAAGTTTATTATTAACTTTAATCGTTGTCTTAATACTGTTGAAATTAAGCTGGTGGATGGTGATATCAGAGTACATTTGCTTTTATCTACTGATGCTTTGGCCAAACCTGACTATGAAACTTTGAAGAAACTCAAGAGAAACATCTCGCTCTTTCTAGGCTCTTAAATTTACCTTCTCCTTTTAACAACAAGACCGATATGCTTCTGGCAAAGCTTTACTAAGTCTATAAAAATTTATTGTAATCTTAAGCAATGGTGAAGTCAATGAATCATTAGTCAAGATTTCATATGCTAATATGTGTGCTCTTAAGAACAAAATATGGTGGAACAGAACCAATCGCTGTTGGAAGTGTCTTTTGTAGATTGGTAACCAAACTAGCCTAGTTACGGTAATTTAATCTCGGTACAAACCGCATTACGTTTGTTGTTTTCTTTCGACGTTTCTAGATGGCGCGCGAAGATGTTTGTTCTGCGTTTGCTCCGCGGTTTACTCGTTTTCTGTTAAAAAATTTCTAAAAGATGGCGGACGTGTGTGCCGTTATAATTACGATTAAGTAAATCCGTTTGTTTCGGCCATCGTTAGTATGTGTCGTTATTTTAACTTCGTATACCAGGAAGATTCAATACGAGTAATATTGTCAAATGGACGGATAATTGGGTCTTTAGCGCGTTCACGTAAGTTTTAAAATTCTCTATTGTGCATACAACGTGGACGTCAACATTGTTTCTTCTGTTATTTTAGATCTTTACTACACCCGTTTGAATCTTTTACGTTTGTTGAAATCTTTTATCTTTTAAAACAATATTTTACTACAATCGTTTGATACCATCTTTCGCTACAATCGTTTGATACGATCCTTTGTTACAACTTGTTGCTACAATCTCGGATACGATCTTTGCTACCATTTGTACTACTATCTAACCGTACACGGTAGGCAGATTTCTCCTCCGACACCTGAGGAACTCGAGAAGTAAAGCAACTTTGGGTGAACAGTTATCCCACCGCCTGTTACAACAAAGTCGAAAGAAAACATCTAAAGGTACCATCTCATTTACGTTTTTTTTTATTATTTTAAAACGCTAAAATAATTCGATCGCGCGATAACGAGTTGCGTATTTCAGTTAGTGGTGCGTGTGACATGCGTTGTGAATTAAGCCGATTTCGTTGTACCGCACTGTTTGTAACTACACTGTTGATGTATTTTATTGTTTTCGATTTTAAAAATAAACTCTATTTATGTGTTATTACTGATATCGTGTTCGGTTATTTTAGTTAAGTGCCACGCCTTACAAAGATTTCTTTTATCGGCAGTATTAGTTCTACGCGATATTTATTACTTTGATTTGAACGTCTTTTTAACTGATTGGCGCCTAGTTTCCCCCCTCGGATTATAAATTTTGGGCACGAGATACAGGGGTGTACAAAATAAATATTTTGAACGTTCAATACTAATGACCACGTTAATTGCGAGCGGCATATATACTCTCCTTACCTAGACTCACGACGCTCTGCCAAGGTTATCTAGCCTAGCCGAAGCTGCTCAAAATTTATCGTCATTACGTAACCTGCTTACACGCCGCGCGGTTCTTAATTAAAGAACTTGCTCTTATCTTTTAATTTTGCACGGCAACTCTTTTTGTCCGTCACAACTGGATTTGATTGAAAGTGAATGTAAACTATTGTACACGGAAAGGAAACTTTTTAAATTGACTTTAAAAACACTTTCAATTGTTTTAGAACAGGACAGCCTTCTTTATGCAATTAAGGATAAGGCTCCCAAGATTTACAGCTTTATATACCAATGCTATACCTTTTCGGATCTTTTCTTTAGTGATAACGTTATTGAATCAAATGTGGGGCACAATAAGAAGTCTCTTAGGACCATTGGTTTTAGTTTGACAATTCAGCCAATTGTTGAGGTCCTTCTATCTAAACTATCTCTTTTTTGTTTGATGATGGCTCTTTATCGGGATCCTGCTGCTTTATTGAAGATTTTAAGCTTTTAACCAAGGGGCAGGACAAATTGGTTTTAGAATTAACCATCAAAAGCATTGCTTACTTCGTACTTCGTCTTTGTTTAGGCGTCCCTAAATTGACTTATTTTACGGACTTATCCCTTCTGACTCTAGCCTGACTTGATTGATAAGATCGATGCTAATTTTAAGACAACGATGAATATATCACTAATACTTGTTTCTCAGAAAATCAATGGATCATTTGCTACTTTACCACTAAGACATAATGGTCTTGGTGTAGAAGAGTTTAAGAATCTGTCTTCACACATTTTATTTCAATAAATATTACTGCAGTTTATCTTTATATGACCTACAATTAAGAATAAGACTCATGTGATGTTTTACAATATGCCAAATGCTTATGGAGGACTTATTTAACTTTAGAACACCACAGGTTTCTGCCTACTAAAAGTGGGACTCGATTATGATCTCAAAACACTAAGTAATATTAAACATGATTCAAACTGGAAGAAGCACGTTACCATGCTTCGTTCAGAAGAATCTTCACCTTGGCTAAAGTTTTACGCTTTAGTAATATTAGTACTTTTGCTGGTAACGATTTATTAGGATCTCGATTATACTACGATTAATGGTTTCTAAACTTTTACCTTAGATCGTTATAGCTGCATTTGCTGGCGAGGTGTGAAGACGGACTACACAGCGTCTCATGCATGAAAGTTCTTGCAAATGTCACAGTTTGATGAAATAGTAAACAAGCACTAGCCTCCGTTTAAATTCAAGATTAGAGCCTAATGCAATTTTCGAGATGATGGTGTAACAAATTCCATGATACAAAGGAAAATGTTTTGGGTTAGGACTTTTACGTGGGTTACCTTAGCCTCCTCTTATGGATCATTTTCTGATTGTTTCAAGTTGGTATGAGATCAGCTTTTAATCAAATTACTTTAAATTGGTTTAACTCTTCTCTTTTTTCGATTTATTCTTTTCACATCTCTTCAATAATATTGTTTTAATTTCATATTTTACCCTTCATTCTAAGACACGCATTTTCAATAGAATATTTTATGATTATTTAAATTAAAATCTTCTTTTTTAACAAATATTTCATTTTCCTTTCTATAATATGTTTAATTATTCTTCTTTTATAACATCTTTCAATTTGTAATTTCTAATCATGCTTTTTTAATGTTTATTTTTTTTCGCCATTTTCAAGTCACATTTTCTTTTCATTTATCTGGCTGCCTGAGTAAAGATATACCTCAGGTGTAATAAATTTTCATTATTTATTGCTTTTCCAAACAATTATAATGACATTCTTTTGGTACCTCGTTTTTCTCCTTTTACTATTTAATTGAATATAAAACTTTTGGTTTAACATGTTTCAATTGAATAAGACAGTTAACAGTATTTAATCGACCTGAGTAACAAGCGAGTTTCACCAGTTTACGCTCCTAAACCTAATCACTTAAATTTTAGAAATGGCATCAATTTTGAGATGGCTATTTGCAAATCTTTTAATCAATATTTAGTTTAGCAAAAATCGCGTATACACAATAACATAAACATATTAAAATCTGTAGAAATAAATGTGATTGTGAGACGTGTAATCGAACGGAATAATTATAAAATAGAATAGATTGAAATGCGCAACAACACGAATATCAAAATACAAAATACATGTGATTACCAACGCCTTAGAATAAAGATTGAATCCAAAATCACGACGTTTAAATATAATAAAAGTTAAAATCAGAATCAAGCTTCTTTAAATTATTGAATTTGCGTAATCAAAAAGAAAAACAAATGCTACATTAAATAGTTTTTCACAACGGTTGTCCACAAAACCACAAGGTCACAATAAATTACAGAAAAAATAAAATAAAAATTACGAACATAACGCATTTGGTTGCAAATTACTAATTACACTCAGTTGAAAATAAACTGCCTTAATAAATATTTTTGCACTACGTACAAACATAATTTTTTAACAGTTTATCTATTTACAGAGATTGTTATCACATATTTCACGGTTTTTGTAAATATATTGAAATGAAGGATTTTTTAATTGATATTGTTTTATTTAATTATTATCAAATTATCTTCAACATCCAAAATTGTTTGACTCTAGATCTCAGGGTTTTGTTTTACCGAGTAAATTTATCAACATGTAGGTAGTGATCTTTAATTGAATTTTAACTTTTGCCAACTTTTTTAGTAAAAATAACCTTTTTGCTTATCTTTCAAAGTTACTAAAGCTTTATGACACTCGATGTGACTATTGATTGAAATGAAACCGTTTACTACATGAAATCTTTTATTTACACACATGAAATTTAAAAACTATAAACAAAGGAAATATTCGCTTAATATTACAAGCGTGCAACGTCACCTTTTACTTTAACGAACACGTGCTTAAATATTTTAACCTCAGCCGCTTTTCAACAAACGCTGATTATTATTCTACTCACAATTGCTTAGAAAACTTTTTTTCAAATCTATCAAACATTTTTAAAATTTGGGTTTTGACTTGTTTCCGTCAAATAAATTTGAGAGTGTAAAACATCATTATTTGTTTTTGACAAACATCTGATCATTGAAAAACAAGAAAAAAAATAAAAATCAGGTAAGACCAACACTTACCAAATTAATTTAACAAATTAAAACATCGCCATTGTTAAACTTCTTTGATCAAATAAATTTGACTAAAGCAAAATTTGGCGTTTGATTTAAACAATAGCAAAATGCATCCGTTAGAGAGTTGTTACAATAAATAAATAATAGTAGGTACTAAATTTCAGTAACACAATTTTTGTACATGCCCGGACTAATTATTTTGTCTAAGAGCGCCGTAGGTTAAAAAGAAAGATTTCCATATACAAAAATTGTTTAAATAAAAATTTAGTGTTAATTACACAGTAACAGGGCGTTAACTTGTTTGCTAAATAAGTGACAGCTGAAGGCGTCAACAAGTAAAACCAAACAGGAAGGGTTAAATCTACTAATTGAAACAAACTCAAACGTAACGTACGATACAGATATATTTAAATAACACAACAGAATTACGGTACGGTTATTCTACTTATCAGAATATTACCTGTCCTGCGACAATTATATGACTGCGGTTTCGTAAGAGATAACAACAACCAAACGCATTTACGGTCACAATACAATTAATATTAAGTAAAGAACGTACACGATTTGCTTTGAAAAGCCTGCGTTTAATACGTAAAATAAAAAATAGCGAAGTACCTGTGTGGGTATGTACTTGTTGATTTCGAAGCTGTCGAACGGTGAAACTCGATGGAGGAACAGCTGCACAGAGTGTTAATAAGGTTTTATTCCCCACCGAATATTTCTTACGCCAAAAGTTTTATGTTTCCAGAAAAAAATTGCCCCCTTTGGTTAATTGCAAAAATACGTACACAGGAACAGCGTGTCACTTGAAAAAATTTCAGTTTTAGATAGAAGGATGCTACGGTTCAAAATACTCGAGTTGCGCGTTGCGACGAAAATCAAATTTACCGCGCATGCAACGAATTTTCCTATTGGTGGAGCGGTATTTTCGGAACTTTAATCGAAACGACGGACAGACATCTTGGGATTCTCTCTTCCTTTTGGGCAATTGGCGGTGCTTCACGAAACTAAAAATTACATGTGAAATTTTAATGTGGCTTCAATAATTGCACGATAAATTTGTGTAAAATTATAAATCCGACCGATTACGCCGTAAGTGGTTTTCTTTACTATTTCTTTGGTTAGTTTAGTGGTTGTGTTAATTGCTAATTACGACGTATGCTTTATCACGTGTCTTGACCTCATCCTCTACTCATATCTTAGTGTCTAGATAATTACTGAGGGCGCTGAAACAAGCAATCGAGAATCCTTTGTTACACAAAACGTGCCTATTATCAAGCTGTCGCTAACCTCGGAACTGCACGGCCGATTATACTATTACAAAGGCAACGATCTGTTCCCAGAGCTGTGTCGTCTCTCCAATTTTTTACTGATCTTTGAGTAGCTGTCAACTGGCTGTCGTTAGCAAGGACCTTCCTTAACAGAACTACATGCATCAGTACACAACTAAGTTATTGTTTTAAGGAACCTTTTCATTTTGCATGCGTTCGAAACTTAAGTACACGTGACATCAAGCGGTTGTATCCCTAGTGTTTAAGCGAATTGTTATTTGGGGTAGTCTCCATCCACCGACGCTTGTTGTTGGCACTAACTCCCTCAGAGTTGGGGCGCTGTTATTAATGTGGGGTCTTTTTGGATTGGCGGGAGCTACATTCCGTATTAGAACAAGTGTAATACTAGTTTTTAGTCACCGTGTGTACGTCGAGTTTCTTTATTCACCAATCTTAAATTGGTAGGCTACTTTTAATTTGTGGTTAATAAACGAAAACTTAACTGAATTGTGACATATTTAAACGCGAACTATAACTAATTGGTTGTTGCTAATGCACGCAAGTTTTATGAGACAGAATCTCTCATTTTTCCCAGATTTTTTGCATATTTTAAATTGTATTTGCTATATTTATATGTTTTTTGTTTCTTTGATTGGTGTTCGTTGCAGCGTAGTAGACCTTAAGTAGAACCTATTAAATTCGTGTTGGTCGGTTTTATTTCTCTCTGTTACGCAGCAGGTGGTGCCTCGTTACGCAGCAGTTACTTCTTTCAGTTCTCTCAAGGACCTCCCCATCACCTACTAAACCGGACACTGCTGTGTTAACGCTTATAAATACGGGATCTTCCACGCATTTATCGTTTATTGTTTTCCTTTTCAAGGTTGCATCGCTAGAGCCGACATTTTATTTTATTTCTTATTATTTGTGAACTGCAACCGTTACAAAAAAACCCGCTTTGATATTCAATAATTTCAAACAAGAACATTTCCTAGTTTGTAACCCATCATTCGTCTAAAACAAAAAAAGCGCTTGTGTTATGCTATCCCTGTGTGGTTTTTGTGTGAACTTACGGTTGCCGAAAAAATAGTAAAAAGATTTAGCGAGCCCATCAATCTTACAAAACATCAATCAGAATAAGAGACACATCTACGGATGTAGATGAAAATCCATATTAATTACCTGAGTCCACTAAATGTTGGAGCGTGAAGTTTAACGATTTAACAACCACGAATAAGAGAATAGAAATAAACCAACGGCGTCAACGAAAGTGGAACAAAAATGCAGCCATCTACCGGCAAACAACCGAAAAGAAACCAACAGATATCTCATTTTGTGCAATAATGCCAAAAATTGCGGTGACAGAGTGCAAATTAAATATAAAGCACATTCAAATCTTTTTTTCTACATATTATTAACGCTTCTCCAATGTGCAAAATATGATACCCATCTAAATTTAATTTTTTGTTACAACGATTTAAACATAGTTCTACAAAAAATAGTAAAATACTCAAAAACAGTCCAACAATCCATAAAACAAAGGGTAATATTAAATGATTCACAGTAAGAACAACATTGTGGTCATCGAAATATCTTCGAGCGTTGTGAAATTTGGATTTGTAATAAGACACATGTTTTATTTTAATATCTTGGTAACCCGCCTCTTCCAATCTTTTAAAATTCGGTCAACACTATGCAGTAAATATGAACCATGCGAAGACACTAATACTACCTTGTGGGTACCAACGAGGGTATTATCGATAAATTTAACGTAAGTTTTATTAATTTGCATTTCTACCTGATGAACTATATCTTCCGTAAAAACAAAAGAAAAATTGTTAACATTGCTATACATAACTTGTAAAGGGTTTTATCAAAAATAAATTTTTGTTTTATTTTATTATAAACGATATGTTGACTGTCGTTTCGAGAAAAGCAATCCAAAAAAAATGACGAGTTATAAATGTAAATCGGTAAGTCGGAGTTAACCAACTCATCAAATTAGTGATAGGTTTTCAAATTGAGGAACTGTCAATATGTCCCGCTAAATTACTGGTAAAAGCAGTTTGTATGTGTATTGAATAAACAATGTAAGCAACAAATACAAACCTTAATGATAAAAATGAAGGTTTTTTGATGTTGCACACCCAAAGAGGTGTAATGGACCACACCGTCATTAGAACAGAACTAAACCTGCAGCACTCATTTGAATAATGTTTTACAAGTATAAACCAGACTACGGACGTTAAAATGTATGCAATTGCTACAGAAATCCACACATTTGTTTTAAAAACAATTTTTAGAATTTCTATAGCATCAATCCTTTTAGGGTACGGCACAACCCACACAATGTCATCACGAAAACAATAGAACTTCGAAGCATATTGATAGTTAAATCAGAAATTTTTTGAGAAATTGAGAACCGAGTTGTTGGTTGGAGGCCCGGTGTAAGTTCATAAGACGCATTCAAGTGTGCTACAGCGTCCTCTAACAAATGATATACACTTTTTTTTTGGAATGTACAAGTAGTGGAGATAAGTAATTAGTTGAAGTAACTTTGCAATTTGTATATTTGCGAGTAATTTTAGGAAACGTAATTTCAATGTTAGAAGAGCACGTCTGTATTTGGAATGATAAAAAAACTTTTTCACAGTTGTTGTCGTAAGCTTGTGGATCAGCGGTAATTATACGCACTGTACAGTTTTCGATGTTGGAACTGCAATAACTAATTACAACAAGGTTCACAAAACCCATAGCCCAGAACTTTTGAAATATCTGACTGACATCCATTAGTGGCGTAACAATAACATATCTTGCGAAATATATTTTTAGCGAATCCATAAAGAAGTATCATACATCTTAAGAAAAAATGATTGAGGAGTATTTGAATTTAAATGCATAACATAGTTCGCTGAAAAATGATAAGTTGTCGTAATGTTCTTAGTTAAATCTACAACAAAATAAGGATTTGTACAAGTATCCATTAAATTGATTTCGTCAGTCAGTTTTACAAAACCCAAAGTTTCGCCTTGTTGAAAAACATTACTTATTACGTAGTCGAGGCACTCTTCAAATTGTACTGGTTCTGTATTTAAAATCAAATTGGCGATACTCAATTTTACACTGCCCAAAAATCATTGTCGTTAATTTAGCCATTACTGAATTAAACTTTTCACCTATCAACTTAGTCATAAACTGAAGTATAGTTTTAGCGTCACAAGTAATTTAAAGGTACAGTTTGTATTGATCTTTTATAATGTGATTTCGATCAGACATTCTCTTTGAATTACTTGTATTATTTGTTTTTATATTTAAATTGCCGTTACAAAACCATTAAGGTTATTTTTTATTTGATGCGCACAAAAAAATTAATTTTCCGTCGACCCCTCATTATAAAATTGAGTTTACGTACCCCTGAATAATCATGAGTAACACTCTTTAAATGTAATACTTTTAGTCCGCAAACATCTGTCAATGTCAATTATTATTTTATGTCAATTAAATGAAGTTGAAGTAACCAGTATGAAAACCCATTTTTAAGAAAGGATGAATTTAGTGACTACATAGGATATTACAGTACTTTTTAGGTACATACTGAAACATTTTAGATACTGCAGAATATTGTTTGTTTACTTCCATTTATAACCTCAATTTCTCAATCCCACACAACTTTGAACAAAACAATTTGTTGTTCAAATTACAAGTAAATGATTTTAAGTGCTTGAAATGATATTAATAAATTGTTTATAGTTTCTACAATGTGCGAAGCATATAGAAGAGCCTGGTTGTAATCTCACAATACTCGATACATTGTTTTAATATGTAACACTTTAACTTCTTTAAAGTTATTCATTTATAAGGTAAGGACAGAATTCATACGACTTGAGATTGCTTTTAAACAATTTTATTAGGTAACATTTTGATACAGAAGGGAGTTCCGATACAAAATTTTCACGATCATAAAATACAAAAACTTACAGTAGAAGTGAGTTAATTATGGGTACCTTTCTATTACTGTATTTGATTGAACAAATAAGTAATAATGCTAATGGAAAACACAAGAACAGTAATTACTTGAAAAATCATTTGAATATTGATTCTGTCGCAGGAAAAACAAAAATAGAATCATATAAGCCATCAACATTACTGGGTTCAAGATTTATTCGTACACAAAAACAAGTTTCACAGTTTTCAATAAGCTGAAAGAAGATTAATACATTTTTTGAAACATTTTCGGAGTGAATAAAAAACTACGTTTGCATACTTTCTTACGGTCAGGCAATATTTTTATTGAATATAAATGATTATAAGTCTGACCACGGTACAAACTCAGTCTTATAACTATTATATGTCCAATTAGTAAGAATCGACTTTAATGTGTTTAATAGGAGAAACTTCATTACATCTTTGATCATAAACAATTAAAGAAATGCATTAATTTTGAGGGTAGGCTTCAACTATAACTACATTTTTAAATATACTTCAAAATAACACTACCTAAATGTAATTTTTATTATTTTAATAAATTATAAAAAAGTACATGTTTTACCTATTACCTATCATAATCAAGTGCTCTTATAAAATTATGTGATTGTTGTAAACAAATGCTTTATCGGTACAATATTCGAACGCGGAAAGCTTTATTTCCTTTAATAAATTTTGGCACAAATGTTACAATACTGAACGGTGAAGTGAACATTAGGTACAGTAAATCAGAACAAACGTAAAATTTTTGTTTAAAATTACTAAACATTTTGTTTTCAGTAAACGGTAATCAATAGAAAATTAATTAATTTAAGGTCAACGGAAAAAATTAATATGTACCTCGAAAAAAGTGCTGTTTTTAATAACCTCGTTCTGTTTGCTTCTCGGCTAACGCCTCGGCCAGCAAATTCAGTCTCGTACATAAAAGTGCACTTTTTTGTCCTTGTTACATAAATAACTATTATAGTAACAATCTACGTTTTGCTTTTTGTTTTCACTAGCAACGTGCTTAAATAATGTTATGTGATTGGACCAATATAAACACACATTTATAATGGGTCTTAATTATTTGCTATGTATTTTTACTGTTCTGTAAACTAAATAATTCGTGTTGTCATGTATATGTAATTATTTGCTAAGTAAATTCTTGAAAGTATATATTTTAGAAAAGTATCATAATATCAAAATGCTAAGTTTTAAATACTTTTGCTAGATAGATAGATTGGACGCTTAGCAAATATGTCAATGTATAATTCAGAGAAATTGCAAATTATTTGAACAAGTTTGATCGGTAAAATAATGGAAGCTATGTATACAAAAATTAAAGCATTATTTCAAAACATACCCAATGTTTATTTACAGAAAAAATTACTCGAAAATGTAATTTATCGAACTAACCAGAACACGTTTATTTACATTTAACGCACTCTACTGGGCATGCGTTATATTTACCTTTTGATTTATTGTGAAGAAATCCTTTGTGGACACCTACTGTATTTATAGGTAGCGTGGGACTCGCATGTGAATACCACAAAACTCCACATTTCTTTGCGAAAACTTATTAACCGCTGCACACTGGGATATATTAACAATTTACGGGAACTAAATTCAATTTTCGAAATCCGCGGAAGTCAACAAAAACACGTACTTCTGATCGTCAAATACCTCGTTTGTCAGAAACAGCGACCCATTCTTTGTTTATCTCGCGCAACGCCAGTCAGTCGGGTGTTGAATGTATGTTACGCGCTGAGGTCGTGTCAGACAGACGCGCTGCACTGTCGCACAACCCGCAAGTTCGCATTTGATTTTCTTCAAGCGGGAGGTTAAACATCAAACTGCGGACTCTTTTGGTATCTTCGAGGCTTTCTCAAGGTAATGAGCATATTAACTTGTTATTTGAATAGCTTTTAGTGAAATCCTTGTATTTTAAAGAGTGCGTTGTTTATTACGTGTTGAGAATGTTTTGTTGTTTCATTTTATCAAAGCTTTTAACTAGTTATTCAACCGTATTCAGCGTTGAATTTGGTTTGAATTTAAAGCTTATACATTATATTTTTAGGAACCCAAAAGAAATTTTGCCCTTTTGCCCCATTTGACGCTAGAATGTATTTTTGCAGAATGGCACCCGTGTTCTCAAGGCACGCCATATTTGGTGTTTGGATACAACATCCGCCCGCTGAACGATTAGATGCTATAACAGCGTTTGTAACGCAAGGAGTGGATGACAAAAGTTATCTGAAGACGTAATGTTGACGTTGCGGGCAAAAGTTAGTAAAATATCGTTCGAACTTCGAGAAAATGGGATAAAGCAAAGCGATACCGACCTCGGTTTTTACAGAGCTGTGCTTCTTGGCTGGACGGTCAAGTTGATTTCTCAATTGTATTGAGTGTACCCGGTCTTTTAATAAGCAAGGAAAATAATGTTACACCCGGTAGACCTACGAAAGCTTTCGAAGATTGCAATCCAAAAGTGCAAACCCGCAAAGTGAAACCTTTGATCGAATCGACCAGTCCCGAAGAACTGTCCAAAGCTACGGAGGTCGTTCTTCGCAAGGCCGGAAAACGCGACTCGGCATCTATTGTTAAGGAGTTATGTTTTGCTTCTCCAACTCGGGGTACTAATGTGAAGAAGGCTCGAAAGGCTTCGTTGAAAAAAACAGCCAAGTTAACTCCTGATCAGGCTTTAAGTTTACTAGTAGATGCCAAACTGTCAAAAAATCAGTACAATATAATACGTAGTCAAGCACAAGCAGCAAATTGTAAAATATATCCATCGTATGATCAAGTCAAACAGGCTAAAGCCACGTGTTATCCGAACAATGTAGGTGTCACCGAGACATGCGCTCAAATTCCATTGCAAGACCTGATTGATCACACAGTCAAGCGGTTATGTATCGTCCAAGAAGATGTCCTAAAAAATTGTGATGAGCGTAACTTAGACATTATATGTAAGTGGGGCTGTGATGGTTCTGGGCAAAACAGGTATCACCAAAACTTGTCTGATGGGCAGTCAAGTGACGAAAATTTGTTCAGTGTATCGATGGTGCCTATTCAAATTTACGCCAGAAACAATGACAAGGTAGTAGTGGTATGGCAGAACCCTGCCCCTTCTTCGACTCGTTATTGTCGTCCAATCAAATTTATGTTTGCTAAAGAGACTGTTGATGTTATCACAAGTACAGTAAGAGAAGTCGAAGAAGAGATTGAAAACCTTACTCCCACAAGAGTAGTTCTCGAAGATGAGGAGTATATTGTAAAGGCTAAAATGATTTTTAGTATGATAGACGGAAAAGTCTGCAATGCTGTCGCCTCATGTGCATCCACTCAAAGATGTTACTTGTGTGGAGCTAAGCCTAGTGATATGAATGATATCCAAGCTCTCGCTCAAAAGGAAGTGGACCAAAATTTTCTTAACTTTGGCCTTTCGCCACTTCATGCACGGATACGATTTCTTGAATGCGTACTTCACATTTCATACAGATTAGACATTAAGACCTGGCAGGTTCGGGGTAAAGAAAATCAAGACAAAATGGCAGAAAAAAGAAAATTGTGCAAGAAAAATTTCGAAGTGAACTCGGGCTTTTGGTGGATGTTCCGAAACAGCAGGCAGGGAACACAAATGATGGCAACATTGCACGCAAACTTTTCAGAAATGCTGATAAATTTTCACAAATAACGGGTGTTAACAGAGATCTAATTTATCGATTTTGCGTAATTTTAGAATGCCTGAATTGTGGTTTTCCGGTAGATACAGTCAAGTTTGGAGTGTACTGTCGTACAACCTTAGAGCTGTATTTGCAAAATTATCATTGGTACTCAATGCCTGTAAGCGTACACAAAATTCTGTTTCACGGCCAAGACATAATAGAAGCAAGTATTTTACCGATAGGCCAGCTCTCAGAGGAAGCATTAGAAGCGAGGAACAAAGATTGTAGGAAGTATCGAGAACTTTTCACTCGAAAAGATTCAAGAGTACATACCAATACTGACCTACTTCATCGATTGCTAATAACCTCAGACCCAGTAATAGCCAATATGCGCTCCCGTGCTCAGACAAAGCATTCTGTAATAATGCCAGATGTTTTGAACTTGTTAAAAGAGCCGTCCCTAGTTGTTCCGTCAGAGGATTCGGACTTGAGCGGCGAGTCCACTGACGACGCTGAGCTGTAATGTAACGACTCTGCAGATTTCATGTATATAGTGTAAATAAATCATATATTCGACAAGGAATCGTCTGTTTAAAACCTTTAAACTAATTATCACTTAAATAAATACCGATAAAATGACAACTAAATTAAGTTCCCCTAGATTCACAAAATATCCCACTGTGCGCCGTCGAGGCATTACTTCAAAGTCTTATGCCGGTGTTTTCTTATATTCCATTTTACTTTGTTTCTAGTTGTATTTAATCTTTTTTCTTTTCTTTACCATAATAGTTTTTAACATTTTGGCTATATTATAATGGCATTCATTATTGCAAATTTTTCTTTCTAACGTCCATTGTTTGCATACGAAGATTGTGTGTAGTAGAGTATCTTCATCTCCGCAGTACCAGCAGTTTGTCATTGTTTTTCCTATCCTATGTAAGTACGTACCAAACACTCCGTGACCTGTTAACGATTGTGTAAGGTGAAAATGTATTTCTCCCCATTTTTATCGCACCATGCTTGTATGTCTTTACATAAACGCTTTTTCAAATTGTGTCGACTCGGTCACTCAAACTACCGAAGAACAAGTATGGCGCGTAAGTGTCAAAATTGTTTAAAAGCAATTGCGAGGTATGATGATTTTATTGACTGTAAGTAAATTGTTTAAACAGTTTTCATCTATAGTGCTGTATACTATTGGCGCGGAGTAATAAATCATAATTGCTTGAAATAATTCTTTATTTTCTTGTGAAAGCGGTACTTCTACGGTTAAGTAAAACCAATAAATTATAACCAAAATACGATCATTGTGCCGCTCTTGCAGCATATCGACCCATCTAGGGCTGAGAACAATAGCTTAATCTGTATAAACACGTTGTCATCAGCCCAGGTACTGACGAAACGAGAATCATAGCCGTAGATGTGGGTATTATACCAAGATACAAGAATAATGGTATATAATACGTAAGAAGTAAAATTTGTAATGTGATCTACTATACAAATAAAATAAATAACATATAACCACACAATAATTCACATCAAGGTAGATTTTACTATTATAATATATTTACCTACTAAAAATATGATTTTTCAAACGTATCAGGTACCTACGCCAATGCAATATGGGAGATTCGATAATTCTGACAGGTTTATTACTCCGCGCCCATAGTATACTGAGTAT
>JALBCR010001845.1:0-123890 GCA_030710515.1 Abscondita cerata
CTGTTGTGCTTCGTTCAGTTGCACGTATTGCTGTATCCAAATTTTACCATTGAACTGTTGATGAGACTATTGTAATGGCTGGAACAAGTGTATAGGACTTACATGCTGCACAGTATGCTGAAATCCTTCCGCCTCTGGGAATGTGGTGATGGTTGCGATTGGTGTGATTGTGGAGAAAGTAGCGAGTATGGAGAAGGTTGAGATTGCTTGGAGGATGACGATGACGGTGTTACAGAGTGTGTTGCTCTGAATAGCAGGCACTTCCATGATTCGTCAAGTTTGGGGAGTGTTGGATATCGAGGTATTAAGTTATCCGATTTCATGCATAACAAGGTCTTGAGTGTGGTCCTCCATGCGCCTCAACTCGTGTTGTTTGCAGCAACCATAAATAAGCGGAACAGTGTATGCCATCTTATTCCTTCTTGCCATAATCTATTTTAACGATAGTTTACCTTTTTAGATGCCAAATAACGAAACTGAATAGTTGAGCTATAGCGCACTGCTGGTTTTGAACAGAAATGCGAATTTTCCACACAGTATAAGGCGATTGACGGAAAACATGTGGTCATAGAAGCTCCAGCAAATAGCTCTTGCAGAATTCATCAACTATAAGGGCACATTCAGTGTTGTTTTGTGGCGCTTGTGGATTCCAATTATTTATTCCACATTTGTAGACATAGAGTTGTCAAGGAAGAATTAGTGGAGGAGGTATTCCCGTAACACCGCTTTGTATAGAAAACTTGACACCGAACAATTAAATTTACCAACAGAAAGAAACCGTTACCATTACAAAACAATAAGGTACCGTATGTAATCGTAGAGTGACAGCGCATTTGCTCTTCGCTTGAAACCTTTTTGAAACCATTCCTGGTATTCATGCAAAAGGAAGTGCTGAACGCATTTTCCAATGTATAGATTGTCTAGAGCCAGACGCACAGTAGAAAACATTTTGGAATAATGGCGTCTGTCTTTCGGATATTACGTAAACCTATGTTGGTAAATCCAGAAAAAGCTTCCCTAATTACTATGACTTATGTCATACTTCACAAGTATTGCGAAAAAAGTAGGAATATCCATATAAACCTACTCACCAGCAGGTACCTTTGATTAGTGAGGTAAATGGAACATTTATTCCAGGAGCAGTAGCGTCTACCGAATAATGAAAAAGAGTTCTTTGCTACCTATACAAAAACAATCTCGAAAGGCAGGCATTTCTGCAAAAGAAGTTAGACAAAACTTTTCTGTTTATTTTTCAATCCAACCACGGAAAATTAGCATGGCAAGACGAGTCAGTAATCATCATGTGTAAACGAGGTGCCTTTTCTTGAAATACCGTGTATGTCGTAAATGTATTGTAATGTATTATAATACAATTATTGTCATTGTAGATCAAACAATACCGTTTGTATGTTAATCATATATTACTGGTCATATTGTATTTCATTAAAAATAGTTGGTGCGATACACATGGAAGATTTAGTAAATAGATGAGAATGTGTTTAATTATGTAAAGAAGTGTATTTTACAGGAGGTGCTTACCATTGAGATTTATTGTTTTTATTTGGGGTATAAACTGCATGCAGAAGCCTGTCTAATGGCTCATTATAACGACCAAGTCGGTATATATAAATCACCTGTTCCACTTCCAGAGAGTCTTGGAACATTTTAGCTTTACGATGCATATTTCCTGTATGTGGCAAAAAAGTCAATCTTTTTCTTCTTTAACGCTTTAACCCCTATCGGAAATTTTGTTTCCAATCGTTTCCATGAATCATGCACAATATTTCGGTCTTTGTGGTGATTGTGTTTGGGATTCCAGATCACTTCCTCTTCACCAAGTGCCTCGATAAACTCTACATTTTTCGAGCATTCCACTCAAGGCCGCCATATTTTTACCTAACCTCTATCAAACAACGCCTCGTCTTGACATCAAACGACAAGCCTACTGGCACGTTCTGTCGGTTTCGCGTTCGCTAATACTGCGAACCTGGGCGAACCTCTCGAGCTTCAGCATGGACCGTACACGAACCGACGTGGTCGGCTCCCGCTGTATCGTGACAATTTACCGACTTCCGATGGAACCTCTCGAACCACTTTACAAACTACGGAACTCTCTATGCTACACGGCGCGTAGTTTTGTGGATAATAAGTTTCAAGATCGTCGAACCGCGCCGTGTATCTGCGGCTTGATAAAGCTCTTACATTTTGAGATATTTAAAGTCAAACATAAAGCTACACAGTTTTATTTTAATGTGTATTAATTAATGTAGGTGTTTTGATGGCGTAGGACTGCATACAATACTCAAATGAAACGTGTATGAGTAATGAACAAAAGAAACATAATATTATTTGTTGAAATCTATTGAAAACAATATGTAGATGCATTCAACTTTTAATTTTCATAGGAGAATAATCTTAATAACAAGAAAATATCAAAAAGCTCATTTTATCTTAATTTTTAATAAGAAATATTTAATTCTACATTAATTCTTTGCTAAACCACCTTCAACTTTTGAAGTAATAATAAAATAATTTGAAAAAATTGTTCTTTCGTTTACATTAATCACAGCATGGTTCTTCTATACGAACCAAAATTTGTTTATGTTAAATACACATATTCGTTTTAATAAGTTTTAATAAATAACATTGTTTTTGTTAATACTTTATAGAACCTTTCATTTACGTATTGGATGCAACCTATGGCACCAAAACACCGAGATAAATAATACACATTAAAAATTAAAACATAGCTTTGTGTAGCGTTCCCAACAAACACAATGCAATGGCAAAATTCATATAAATTATTGGCATAAATGAAGTTCAGTATTGGGACTTTGTAGGCTATCATTAATGGTAAGATAAGTAAATGACCCACTAACCGACGTTCCGCCAACAGATAATCTACCTTCAAGGCTCAATGCCGGCTTGCCTACATGGAGCCATTGAACTTTCTAAGATAGTAAAATGAATCAAGTCACTACATTTATTATGAAGAACAAATTATTACTTGCCTGTATTGAACCATTGTCTGTAGAAAAGTAAGATTTACCTTCAATATACAACATTAGGTATACATACAAAAATACATGTATTTATGAAATGATAAGTAAATTCAACACAAATGCTTTACAAAACCAACAAACAAAAAACATTTCTCTAAGTTCAATATAAAACAGAGATAAATTTTCATTCAAATGCTCAGGACTCAAAAATCGTTTGTTGAAAAATTACTGTAACAATGAGCTGAAAATTTTGATTCTAAAACACGAAGTTGTTCCGGTCACAAAGAGTGTAGTTTGATTTTTCTTGGTTTTCTGGATTGGTTTCTTTGACAATTTTTAAGACATGCATTAGCTTTTTTTCTCAAAGCCCCACTTTTGTAGATTTGGTAACTTTATATACATTTTAATATGTGGTTTTTAGGTTAAGTGTGATTTAATCTTTGTTTGTACCAAGATTGATATTGACTTTGGTTGTTACTGATAAAACGTTAAATCAAGATAAAAGTGCTATACTTAACCTAAACGTTTCTCGAAAATACTTACCTTCAAACTTGTATTATCGGACATTTCAAACTGTTCACGAATAAAAACCTGAAACTGCTGAAAACACCCCAAAATGTTAAATAAACAAATTAAAGAAAGCCGTTCATCGATCACTACTTCGTGGAGTCAGAAAAATGGCCGGTCGTACATTTAATTAAAGTTATTATTGGGATTAGACTGCTCAAAAAGTTGTTTTTATTTTCAATATTTCGGTAACCAATTGTTACCTTCTTCAGAAAACTAAAATGTTATGAAACAACTAGATGTTAATATGAGATAACAAATAACAAATTTTTTAAATTATTGATAAATTTACAGTAAAGTTGTTTTACAAAAATGAAAAAAATTTAATTTAAGGCTCTGTATCTTTCTCCACAGCAATATTTTATCAAGGAATATTGGGTCCATGGTCATATTTTAGCCTAAATAACTCGCCCTTAGCCTATGTCCCAATAGTTATGAATCACCCTGTATAAAATGTTATTTTGTATATAATTGAGTTTTGGTACAATTTAACCATACCAGGCTGCTTTATTTAACCTAGAAATAGATATTACTTATTGGAATCTCAATAAATTGTATGCCTCAACCATAACCAAGAGTTTTTTATTTACCACGCATTCATGCACCTTCCGTAAGGGGTCTAGGAGCCTTAATACGCTCCCTGGCTACAATTTTCAGTTTAAATCATGTTATGTTAGTTGTTAGATATTTCAATAAGTAGTTGATTTATGTAAGGAATGCAATATAGAAATGAAAGTATATAAAAGATTATAACTATTAGGTTATGATATAAAATTTGGATCGGTCCATTAAAAATTCAGATTTGGGTTCTCCAGTAAGAAATAATTTCTTCAAAACATTTAATGAATAGAACAACTATAATAGAGTACAGTCGAAAAGTGTTTATGTAAAGTAAATAGTTAATACTTTTGAAAATATATGAAGTGATTGTTTTCATAGGAGCTTTTCAACTATACTAATATACAGGGTGGCCCATTAGTTCGAGGAAGTAAAATATCTCGTTTTCTTTAGCATATATAAAAAATATTTTAATTAGAAGTTATACTAGTTGCACCACTGCGCATTTGTAAAATACTTACAGGTATACAGGGTGCTATGGTTAGACGAGGCACGTTATCGACGTATTTTTTTAAATGGAATGGGTACCACATTTTTACATTATCAAAATCAGCTCATCGACCTACATACATCACTATATTTTTTTTAACAATATTTTGCCGCGTTGCCAAGTTATTACCAAAAATATGAATATTTACCGAAAATCACTTCATCATAAATGGATTCCATAACAGTTTACTAATAACATTCAAAACAAAATTCTTGCATATTTACAAATATAAGAGTGTATAAAAAGTATGGAATAAGAAAAAAGTTTTCTTATGTATGTACATGGCGTTTATTACAGAGACATAAAATCTTCATATTTTAGAAGGCCATAACTCATTTTTTTTTAAATGGGGGAACATGTATATTATTCTCTACTTTTAGAAAGTTACTAAATCCCTTCAGAATAGTCTTCATTATATGGTCTCTACTACTAGTAGTTTATGAGAAATTAGTAGTTAATTGAATATTGTATTCTCAAATAATTTCATTTTTTCATTTGAAACACCCTGTAGGTATATTTCAACATTTCTACAATTTATAAATTTCTTTAACTTCTGAAAATACCATACGAGCTTTAAAACTGTTAGTTATTGAATAATTGTGAGTTAAAATTAAATGTTATGTTATATAATTTATTAATTTATAACAATTATTTCTAAATGATTAAATACAACAATTTCTTAAAAAATATAAACAATTTTTATTAAAGCAAATGCTCAAAATGACCACCGTTTTACTTCTAAACAATAAAATACGCGGTTTTCAAACGCACCCTAACATTGAATAAAATATTATTGTCAATAGTTTGAAAAGCTTCTCTAATTTCTTGTTTCATGTCTTCTTTTGTCGTGGCTGGTATTTTATAAACTTGACTTTTAATATAACCCCACAAGAAGAAATCTACTTTCGTTAACTCTGGAGAACGTTGTGGTCATTTAATTGGACCTCCTCTGCCTATCTACATTTCAGAATAGTACGGTGTTTAAAAATGTGTTGACTAAAACGGTATTATGGACAGGAGCTCCATCATGTAAGTACCACATTCTTTGCTTGACTTGATTAGGTAGATGTTGTATTAATTGGGGTAATTGGTTTTGCAAAATATCCAAATACATTTGTCCAGTTAACTTGCCATCAAAAAAATACGGTCCGATTACGTAATTACCTATTATTCCACCTCAAACATTCAATGGCCACTTTGTCTGACCAATAGGTTTTACATAATGTTCGGTAGAATAATAGTGAAAATTATGTCTATTGACAAATCCATTTTTGTAAAATGTCGATTCGTCACAAAATAAAACATAATCAAAAAATTGTCTGTCCTGTTCAATTTTTTCTGAAGTCCAGTCACTAAAAAATTTTTTTTTTTTCAAAATCATCGGGTAGTAACTCTTGCATCTTTTGAATATGGTATTGATGCATTTTGATGTTGCTCAGGGTTCGTTTGAAATATCTCTAGAGGATATGTGAGGATTTTCTACTACCTTTGACATAACCGTCATCTCATTATCTGGTGTTGATGTAATTTTGTTCTTTCCTTTTGGATAAGCTACATTTCCTGTTTGTGTATGCTTTAATAATAAGCTTTCAAATGCTTCTTTTCTAGGTTGTCTTCTAAGTGGATATTTTTGATGGTATAACTTTACAGCCAATAAACAATTTTTGTGAATTTCACCCAAAACAAAACCATATCTACTATTGATTGTCGAAATTCATTTTGGCTAAATATTTTAAACGAAGCACATAAGACGATACGTTAGATTTATTTTTCACAACAATAATAGCAAAAACTCAAAATGTCAAAGTTTTATATTTTTGGCAATAACTTGGCAACGCGGTAAAATTTGGTCAAAAAAATATAGTGATGTATGTAGGTCGATGAGCTGATTTTGATAATGTAAAAATGTGCTACCCATTCCATTTAAAAAATACGTCGATAACGTGCCTCGTCTAACCAAAGCACCCTGTATACCTGTAAGTATTTTACAAATGTGCAGTGGGGCAACTAGTATAACCTCTAATTGAAATATTTTTTATACAGGGTCAGGCACATCGATCGTGCATTAAAAGTATATGGAGAACTAATTCGATTCATTTTTTGAAAATAGTGCTGCGCCTGTTTTCGACATCACTGAACTCAGACAAAATATTTTCAACTTTCTTATTTCAAATGGAACATGCTATTTTTTATTTTATTTTCAGATTCTACGTAAAATTTAAGGTGTAGTTTATTTACTATACCATACCCAAAAAATGACCGTTTTTTTAGTTATATCGATTTAAAAAAAAATTAAAATCCTGCTGAATTGTTATCGTTCATTTCTCAAGATGATATCAATATTTTAGTTCCTAATTTGTTGTGGCAATTGTCGATATGTTACGGTAACTCACATATGAATGGAAACTCGAATTGCATGTACAGGGTGATGAAAATTTTCGTGCCAATATGAACAACTTCCGACCTCAAAAACTTGATTAATTCAAATGGGACACCATTCATCAATCGATGTCCTTCGTTGTCCTCTTTCGATACATACTAACATGTCCTATGCTAAAATTGATGAGACACCCTGTGTTTTTATCATCAATTTAAGGATAGGACATGTTAGTATGTATCTAAAGAGAACAACAAAAGACATCGATTAATGATTAAAACATAGGGTCTCCCATTTGAATTAAGAAAGTTTTTGAGGTCGAAAGTTGTTCATATTGCCATGAGAATTTTCATCACCCTGTACATGCAATTGAGTTTCCATTCATATCTGAGTTACTGTAACATATCGACAATTGCCACAACAAATTAGAACTAAAATATTGACATCATCTTGAGATATGAACGATAACAATTCAGGATGATTTTAATTTTTTTAAATCGATATAACTAAAAACCAGTCATTTTTTGGGTATAGTCTTGTAATTAAACTACACCTTAAATTTTACGTAAATCTGAAAATAAAATAAAAATAGCATGTTCCATTACTTAATGCACGCTCGATTTGCCGGACCCTGTATATGCTAAAGGAAACGAGATATTTTACTTCCACGCACTAATGGGCTACCCTGTATATTTAAAAACTATGTGACTGCTTCCAACAATAAAAGAGATATTGAACTTTATCTCATAATTATGGACATGAGTAAATAAATGAAGAACAGTATTTCCATCAATGTCTATGTACTTACTTTTCGATGCCTCTATTTACGTTCCGGTTTGTTTATGTTTCAAAATATTTAATAAAAGTCTTACAGTATAAAAAAATGGTTACCAATTAATTGATTAATTTGTTTACAATTTTCAAATTAGCACGATTAATTGAAAAACATTAACGGATGCATCGGAAACTGACTTTATATAGGTTTGTTAAACTGATTTTTATTGATTTATAACTTTTTCCATATACTGTCGTTTAATTTTCAGCGGTATTCAAACGTAATGGTTTACGAAGATTAGTATTGAAAATATCTTTATTTCTATAAGTTACTAACCAAAATAATTAAGTATACAAATTAAGTAATTTTTTGTAATATTATATAGTAATACCATTTACTCATAAGAAGAAAATTATTAACGTTTGCTAACGTTTTCGAAACTAATTGTAAACGGATGTTGCCAGAGAGCGTTGAAAATAAAACCAACCGCCAACAAGTATATTAGATATAAAAATGCACTAAATTAAGGATAACGTACACAATTATATGAGTAAGTATATTTTCCCACGAATTGTACCGTGTTGACTTGAAGCATTTTATTGAGCAATTACAGCTCACATATCTCCAGCAAACAACACCTCTCACGGAATTCGGTAGCTGACGGGAGATAACGTTAATACCTGGCATTTGCTTTGTTTGCTCTTTGTCTTTATAGACCATATAAACCATCAGCTAAACACACTAAATGTTTAATTTTGGCATTTGCCGTAGACATTATTTAACTTTATGCTGATACATTTTGTTATTTCTCATATAGGTAGCAAAGTATTAATTTACGTTATACTTTTTGTTTGTTTATTTTATTGTACCTTTCTGTATTTACTAAGGCTATTTATTTATATTCGATATATTCGTAGATTTTAAAGTCGTTATTGGATACCAATTTGATTTACTTCGTTCTTAGAATTTTGGAAGTTATGGACTTATTTATGTATTAAAGAATAAGTAATAACATAAACAAACGATTTCAACTATATACCGTGTGTCCCACGGAAAAGTTGACTATATTAAATTTATTTATGTCAATCTTTTTTCTGGCATAATTCGAACACAATATCGCATATTATGTTGGATAGATAAAATATAACAAATTGATGTGTTAATAATGAGCATTCAAAGAGTATTTGACTAAAAAATCAGAAAAACAATTTATTTTTATGAATTTCTATTTATCAACTAAATTAATTTATTAAGCGTTCTTCGTGGATGAACAGCACCACCTTGAAATGTGGTAGGAGAGGAGTTCATCAATGGGCCCTTCAATATAAGTAACGTAAAATATTTTTGTGTTAATTTTTTAAAATACATGTAGAAAAACGCCATTTGGCAATTTGAATAATAGATTTTAATGCTTAAAATCGCATTCAAAAGTATACTGATTCTGATCGTCAAAAACTTCACGATAGATATGTCATAGCTGTAATAATTTTTACATATAAAATACTCCAGTATCTGAAAGTTTATATTACTTTTTTGCATTTTAATAAAACTTGAAACGGCGTGATTATCAGTTTTGAGAAGTTAATTGTATCTACGTACTATACTGTTGTTTTGAATAATTACAAAATGATCATGGTTAATAAAATGAAGGGGCAGAGGAAGGTCAAATAATGAATTTTCATAATCTAAATGTGACAGTACACCGTCCTCAAAGGTTTATTTTCTTAAAATTAATTTTACAAAAACGTCCATAGTTTCTACTATACAAACAATTATCATCAGCGAATGCGAACCATGACATTACTGATTTAACATGTCGTTGTTAATTGTTTTCCTTAAGTACAAATTTAAATAGTAATGTTTTAGCTGTTAATCCGGTAAGATGAAGTACAGAAACTACCTAATTGTATGCTTAATCCAAACTTGAAAATGATTGTTTGTACAGTCGAAACCATGGTCGTTTTTTGAATAGTTAATTTTAAGAAAATAAACCTTTGAGGATGATGTAATACTTAAACTGTAACATTAGGTTATTAAGAAGCTCCTCACATTTGAATTAATTTTCATATTATTATTTATACTCAGTATACTATTGGCGCGGAGTAATAAACCTGTCAGAATTATCGAATCTCCCGTATTGCAGTGGCGTAGGTACCTGATACGTTTGGAAAATCATATTTTAGTAGGTAAATATATTATAATAGTAAAATCTACCTTTATATGTTATTTATTTTATTTGTATAGTAGATCACATTACAAATTTTACTTCTTACGTATTATATACCATTATTTTTATATCTTGGTATAATACCCACATCTACGGCTATGATTCTCGTTTCGTCAGTACCTGGGCTGATGGCAACGTGTTTACACAGATTAACCTATTGTTCTCAGACCCCAGATGGGTCGATATGCTGCAAGAGCGGCACAATGATCGTATTTTGGTTAGAATTTATTGGTTTTACTTAACCGTAGAAGTACCGCTGTCACAAGAAAATAAAGAATTATTTCAAGCAATTATGATTTATTACTCGCGCCAATAGTATACAGACTTTAAGTAGGTATAGTTACCCGACACTCCGTAAACCCTTTAAAAATATAGAAAATAATAAAGACTCTTTTGTATGTCAGTACAAATACAAAAAACGTTAAATATATTTTTCTAATACTATGGGGTAAATGTGGTTCACACATGCAATTGTGAATTTGACACTAGTTATTATTTATAAATTTTTATTTATTAACATCTTGGTAGACAGTTCCTAAAATCGTTGTTTTACAATTATTTACGGCACAAAATCTGGGTTCGATATTAACTCATTTTATAAGAATTAATAATAATAACATCGATAACAATTTTATGAAAAAAATTAGGACAATCGGGATCGACCCCGGATTTTGTGGATTAAATAATATAAAACAACGATTTTATCAACTAGTCTGCCAGAGTGTTTACATAAAATGCTTCATCCGGTTTTCAATAGTTTGCTTTGCGTTAGAGATATCGAGTTTCGTGACAAAATTTCACTCTTATATTTTTTTCATTATTTTGATTTATACTCAAAATTATTACAAGATTATTTCTTGATTTTAAAATAGTATGCTATGGAAAGTAAAAACTTGAGAAATTGACAATTTACTAGTGTCAAGTATTCAAATATTGCAATAAAATAAATAAAACCGAGGAATAATAATCTAATCGGAAGTTTAGAGTTTTTGTTGGACATAAAAGCAGTAAATTTTGATTTTTAAATAATGTCTTCCACAGGGATCGGTTCTTGTACCTATTATTTTTAATGTGTATATTTCTGATCTTCCTACTTTACAATATCGAAAATTCGTCTACGCCGATGATATGGCAATTTGATTTTAACATTCGGATTTTTTTAAAATTAAAAGAATGCTATCTGATTATTTTTGTATTATGGAAAATTATTTTAAAAAATTAGCAATTATGCCCTAATCTTAAGAAGACAGAGGTTTATTGTTTTTATTTAAGTAATAGAAAAACAGTAGAACACGTAATGTTGTCTTTAATAATACAAAGTTAAACCATAATTTTAACCCAGTTTATTTGGGAGTAACTTTAGATCATTTAGAAAAAGTCAAACAAAAAATGAAAAAAAGAAATAATGTCATTCAAAAATTAGCTGGAACAACTTGGGAAGCAGAAGCAAAGACAGTTCGTACATCTGCATTGGCATTAGTTTATTTTACAGCAGAATATTGTGCTCCTGTTTGGTTGAATAGTTATCATACGAAAAAAATAGATGGCCAGTTGAATTACACTATGCGTATAATTAGTGGAACCATTAAATATACTCCTTTCGATTGGCTTCCTGTTCTTCATCGAACATTCGACGAATATTTGGAATATATTGAAAACCCCTCAACTAAAAGACTTAAATCTCGAAGTCCTGTATGGTTGCAATACTACTTAACTACGTCTTTTTCTGAAGTTGAAGAGCGTTTTCAATAAACATTTCATTGATGATCCAACAGTAGAAGTTCCGGGTTTTAATCAAAAAAGAAAAATTTGGTTAAAAGTAAATCGCAAAAAACAGGCCATTCAAAATTCAACTCTATGTTGTTTAAATGGGGTGCGATTTCTAATCCAAACTGTGACAGTGACAACAAACCAGAGACCGTTGCACATATTGTGGACGGTTGTCAATTAACAAAGTTTAAAGCAGGGTTTGTACAGTAGATAACTATTTTGTTCTTTACAAAAACAAAACTATTCAGTTACACATAATTACAATAACAAAAAAATAAAAAAGTGATCTTTATAAAATAACAATAACTTATTTACTTTCAATTTAGCTTAATATTTTTCTTTCTGTTTCTCCATCCATCGTCTTCTCTCTATTACTTCCCTAATCCATTCGATCCCTTCCCCATTATCACCTAACAATATCCTTTTATCTCTTCCTTTCACTTTCAATTTATTGCATCCTTCTTTCATGTGTTCCAAGTTCTCCCATCCATCTCCGCACAGTCTATCCTCGTCCTTCCACCATTATTTATTTTCTCTTTCTTCATTTCCCACTTTAAATCTTGTAATTGTTTTTCTCTTTCAATCCTTCCTTTCCTATTATATAACGTGGTATCCCTCCTGTAATAATCTCGCAATACTTTTTATTATAATTTCCTTCTTTTATTCTCGATCTTCTCTTTTGAATTTGCGTATCTTGATCTTTTCTCACTAACTCTGCTTCCATACTTTTCCTTCTCTCCTCAATCTTTTTATCTCCTCTCTCGCATAACCTCCCTTTCATAGAATAATCTTCTTTCTCTTTCTCCATATTTTATTTTTTAAAGTTCTATTTCTTTCCAACATTCGATTAATATTTTCATATCTTTCCTTCTCTCCATCTTTTCTTCATACCTCACCGCTCTTCTTTCCGTTTCGGTTCTTATCTTTTCTATTTTTGCTTCCTCTTGTACTATGTACCCTGGTGTTTCCCTTTCTAATCCCAATATCCACTTCCAGTATTTCTCTTGTATACCTTCTAGTTCCACCCATTCCTTCCATCCCCACACCCCTGCTCCGTACATCAACACTGCTTTGACCATTCTCTCGAATAACCACCGTCTTTTTCAAAATCTTTTCCGAATATTCTTTCCCCTATTCCCCACACTTGTCCAATTATCATATTTCCTTTTCTTTCCAATTCCCTTATTTGTTCACTATCCTTATTATCGTATTTTAGTACATATCCTAAATACTTGTATTTGTCCACAATCTCTATTTCTTCCTCTCCCCAATGCCATGATACTTTCTTCTTTCTCCCTTTCTTCCTTTTAACTCCCATGATTTTTGTTTTGCTCATGTTTGCTTCTAATTTTTTCTCTTTTAAGTATTTCCTTAGAGTTTTTATTACCCCTTTCATATCTTCTCCACTTTTTGATATTACAACTATGTCGTCCGCATACGCCAATACCCATACTTTTCTTCTACCTACCACTATTCCTTCCACTTGGTTTCTCTCCAATTCCTCTTCTAGATCCCCAATATATAAAGAACGGACATCCTTGTTTCAGTCCCTTCCCGTCTTAAATTTGTTCTCCATTCTCCCTCCCACTCTGGTTCTGCAACTCGTGTCCTCATAAATTTCCTCCACGACATCTATTACATCCTCACTGATTCCTTTTTTTCTCATCCTTTCCTACAACAAACCTCTTTCCACCTTATCAAACGCAGCCCTCAAATCCAAAAAATTGCAAACGTTTTCTCTTTCTTTTCCAACTGTTTATTAAACAGGTGCTTTTAGTACGTATATACAATCGATAGTACCTCTTCCTCTTCTGAAGCCCATCTGCCAATTCGGAATTAATTTTTTTTCCTCTACTTCCCTTTCTAGTTTTCTTCTTAGAATCTCACTATACACTTTGTATCCTACGTTTGTTAAGCTTATCCCTCTGTAGTTTTTAATTTCCCTTCTATCCCCCCTCCTTTTGTAAATTGGACATATTATTATGTCCCTCTATTGTTGAGGTAGTCCTTCTCCTTTCCATATCCTTTCATATGTTTTCGCATTCTCTCTTTCATCCTCTCTCCTGTAAATCTCCATTGTTCCCCTGTGTCCCGTCAGGACCTCCCGTAAAGCAGGGTTTTGTAAACATTCATAATTTAACGGAAAAACCTGTATTATCGCTTACTAATCTGAAAGACATCTGAAGTTAAGCAATATTTTTGTATTATCTGTCCTGATTATCTGTTTTTTTCATTATTTTGTTTGCTATTTCTTTAACCTACTATTTTTTTTACGTTATTGTTGTGACTGGTGCTTAGACCGGTCCATTATAATATGTCGTTATGCAATGGCTCTGATGTTATTTTTTATGTTCTTATTTACTTTCTTTAATGTTTTAGTGATTTTTCTAAACCTTGAAGCAAAGGCTTTGCCAAGACAAGCCAAACCACAATTCCATACGGTTTCGTCACCACACTATACAGGTTTATACTGATGTTCTGGGGCACCATACATAACACTTATCACAATACAATATTTAAAATGTACCATACGAATAAATAAATAATTGCATTTCAATGTATGTAAGAACTTAAGTTTATAGGTCTGAATTTTGTGACGAATGAAACATCTTCTGATTGTTTAATTTAGAAATTAAACAGATTCTCTCAACATAATTTTATATGCTATTTCATAATATAATTTAGTTTATTACAAAAGAAGGTAAACATAGTGACCCACGTTAACTAATATAAATAAAATTACAAAACACCGTAGTAAGTAATAAAACTGGAACACTGATAAGTAAACATAATTGCAAACTTGCAATAATAACAATTCAAGCAATTGTCAAACACCTTAAGTAAATAGATTTTATTTTTATTTTATTTATTTACTATACGGGGTGGGTACATTTCTTTGGTTACATAAAAGAAAAATATAAACCTAACAGTAAGTTTTACATACGAGACGTATTAACATTAAAAATGCAATATTATTATTAATATTATTGTAAATAAAGAACTAATTGTTTTATAAGCGCTGTATAAACTATTATTAAATTAAATTATAAATAGAGTAAGAAGACTGAATAAAATTAGTACTTCATTCATAGTGTTTTACTATAAACCTCTCCAGTCGCGTAAACACTGATTTTTTCTTGCCTATATTCAGTTAAGACGATAAATTTCGAAAGCTCATGCATGAACTTGCTCGATTTGCTGACAATATATCATTATCCTTAAGATGCGACTGTACTCGACGAGGTTGGCCGTTCTGATGAATTTTAACATGATCAGTTTTATTTAAAACAGCATTTACAGCGATTGCTTTGCCATAGAATTATGTAAGAACTCTGGAGATTTCTTGAGTTAAATTCTGCAGCAACTTTCTCTGATGCTACGTGCATGATCATCAGATAACCTGTTATTTCGATTTTTTCACTTAAAGTTAATGACATTTTAACTTAATGCAAAAACTCAAAACTGACTATTATTGACTTGGGTCTATTATTTTCCACAATACGCTAGAGTTATAAAATAAAAAGAAAAACTCGTAATAATTTTCAGTATAGACCAAAATAATAAAAAAAAAATTTTAATGCAAATTCTGTCATGAAAATCGGTATATAGGTTCAAAAAATACTTTGAGAATCGACCCTATCTATCAATTTGTAGTTGTAGTCTGAATTTTAATTCAGATTTACGTTAGGTATCTTAAAAAATGAGACCCATCACCTATATAACTGGGCAAACATTCAAGTTTGTATTTTTTTCAAATAAGATAATACGGGGTTGTTTTATTCATATGCGACACACTGTACAGGGTCCAGCACATCAAGCGGGCATTAAAAGTATATGGAGAACTAATTCGATTCATTTTCTGAATTTAGACAAAATATTTTCGTTCATACAGCACTTCCGGTTGTACCGGAAGTAGTTCTCAACTTTCTTATTTCAAATGAAACATGGTAGTTTTTATTTTATTTTCAGATTTCAGGTAAAATTTAAGGTGTAGTTTAATTACTATACTATACCCAAAAAATGACTGGTTTTATAGTTATATCGATTTAAAAAAAAATAAAATCATGCTGAATTGTTATCGTTTATATCTCAAGATGATATCAATATTTTAGTTCCTAATTTGTTGTGGCAATTGTCGATATGGTACAGTAACTTACATATGAATGGAAACTCGAATTGCATGTACAGGGTGTTTTTCGTGCCAGTATGAACAACTTTCGACCTCAAAAACTTGCTTAATTCAAATGGGACACCCTATGTTTTTAATCATTAATCGATGTCTTTTGTTGTTCTCTTTCGATACATACTAACATGTCCTATGCACAAATTGATGAGACACCCTGTGTTTTTAATCATCCATTTAAGCGTAGGACATGAGTTACTGTTACATATCGACAATTGCCACAACAAATTAGGAACTAAAATATTGATATCATCTTGAGATATGAACGATAACAATTCAGCATGATTTTTTTTAAATCGATATAACTAAAAAACCAGTTATTTTTTGGGTATAGTATAGTAATTAAACTACACCTTAAATTTGATGTAAAATCTGAAAATAAAATAAAAAATAGCATGTTCCATTTACTTTTAATGCACGCTCGATGTGCCGGACCCTGTATATGCTAAAGGATACGAGATACTTTACTTCATCGCACTAATGGGCTACCCTGTATATTTAAAAAACTATGTGACTACTTCAAACAAAGTTGACAGCTACTTCTGGTACAACCGGAAGTGCTGTATGAACGAAAATATTTTGTCTGAGTTCAGTGATGTCAAAAACAGGCGCAGCACTATTTTCAGAAAATGAATCGAATTAGTTCTCCATATACTTTTAATGCACGCTCGATGTGCCGGACCCTGTATAATATGAACATTCCAATTTACAAGTGTGCGTACTTTTTAAAATGATTTAAATTTTTTTTATTGTTTTTATTACAACAATAGTAAGTATCTTTATTAAAAAAGTCTTTAAAGAACGTAGAGGTTGGGATGTTATAGTAGTTAGTACACCACCACCAAAATTAAAATTGAATGTTCTAGTATTGATTAGTGGCGCTCAACTTCATTTCCAGAATAAAATGGTACTGTCAAAGACGTTTTTTACATGTATTTAAAAAAATTAACACAAAAAAATTTTTTTAATTTTAACATATAAAGTGACATTTTTCATAATCAAAGTAGGTGTCGAAATGGTCCACTTTTCGTAATTATTTACGAAAAGTAAATTTTTTCGTTATTTGTCAGATTTTTTTGACATTGTTTTGGTAACGGTAACCATGGTAACATGATTACACTCGATTAGAATTTAAATTCGAAATAGGTTAATTCTTTTTTTAAACTTTAGATTTTGTATGTTACACGGAACGAAACATGATTTTTGTAGCTCATATGAATTAGAAAAAGAAATTAAAAGACAGCAGGTAGGAGGGATAGTGGTGGGAAGAAGAAAAGTGTGGGTTCTAGCCTACGTTTATGATATGGTGGTCTTGGCAAAAAACAGAGGAGAAAATGAAAAGGAATAATAAAAGAGATAAATAGATATTTGGAAAAAAAGAAATTGTCCTTTTTCACTGATGACGTAATCTAGTAATTTTAATTTGGGGTCTATTTTGAAAAATAAAAGTCAACACCCTGTAGAAATAAAATGACTCACAGCATCGTAAAAGTATATTATAATATTTTAGTCAAATTATCATAAATAATAATAAATAATCACAAGAGATAAATGTTCATTCAAAATAGAAATATTAATAAAAAACAAAATAAACTTAATTTTTAATGTAAATGGATGTAATTGCATATTTGAACGTAGTTTTATTTCTGATCAACTTTTTTGATAACATTTTCCGATATTGTAAAATTTAAAGGTACTTTACTCTTGAGTAAAATTCATATTTTTTGACAAACCTCGTATACGACTGAAAAAATTGATATTTGATGACTGTATTTTAGATTTTAAAACATGCAGAACTTTTTATGAAGAATAACTTTTTTCTAAAATTAATAATAAAAAAGTTTTTCATATGATTCCAACTTAGGGGGACATACTGTATATACAGGGTGTCCAGAAACTCTCTGACAAACGAAGACCGGAGATTCCTCAGATAATTTTAATACAATTTAACCCAATTCACCTAGTCTAAAAATGCTTCCTAAGGGAGCTAGAGCTCTTTGAAGATGGCGCCTGGTAAAGTATAAAATTAAAAGATAAACTTCGCGAACTGATAACAATTTGACAATGAAAAACGTAGTTTTATTTTTGTTGGCAGTTTAGAGCCAACTAGTGCAAAAAATATAAATTTAACTTTAATGACAAAAAAACAAAAAATTTTCAAATCCATTTTTCTAGAAAACGGTGTATCCTAATGACTTAATGTAAGAGTACCTTTTAGTACTAGAATACCTGAAAATTTAATAATCTAGTGTCACAAATGCTTAAAAGTTAAAGACAAAAAAGTTATGCGTTAAAATAACCGTTGACCTACCCAAAACGGACGCCTATGTCCGGTACTAGAAATTCGCAATTAATGGAATCGATTCATCTCTGAAGGTTAAACAAGCATACCAGTTTTTGCCTTTCTAAGTAGAAGCGTTCTGGAGGTATTTAAAAAAAACTATTTACAAAGCGCCATTTTCAAAGAGCTCCAGCTCCCTTAGAAAGCATTTTCGGACTAGGTGAATTGGGTTTAATTGTCTTAAAATTATCTGAGGAATCTCCGGTCTTTGTTTGTCAGGAGAGTTTCTGGACACCTGTATATAAGCAACTTTGCCGACAGGTATGTAAAGCAGTTACATAGTTGATTCTTCAATAATTATAGCAGGCGATTCGAAATTTGTATACTTGCCAACTGTTACGTTGGATATAATTATTGAAGAATCGACTGTGTAACTGCTTTACATACCTGTCGGCAAAGTTGCTTACATTTACGTACGTGAACGCTTTCACGAGTCGACACTAGATGTCGAAAAACTTATCGTTTAAATATTGTGATCCCTCCAGTAGGGGATATAGTCGACAGCACGCGTTTGTACAATAGTGAACTTACACTCGAGTTCTCTCACTCCTGAAGAGTCCCAAAAGGACGAAACAGCTGTCGGGTGATTCTTATTGTTTGTTTGCTGTTGTACAACCTCTTGCTGCGTACTTTACTGCAGGCGATTGGAAATTTTTATACTTGCCTGTTATGTTGGCTATAATTATTGAAGAATCGGATTATGTAACTGCTTTACATACCTGTCGGCAAAGTTGCTTTATATATATATATATATATATATTTGTTTGATGAATCAACATGTGAGATGCCGTAGATTTGTTCTAAAAATTCAACAAAAATGTATAAACATTAGGCATTTAAGCAACTAAGTTTGTTACCTTGTGTTTTATTGTCAAAATATTTAGGATATTTATCAGACTTTGTTTTTGCCCGTAATGTTGAAGTTTAGTCCACAAATTCTTAGGTTTGGATATAGTTTGTTAGGATTCCAACTACCAGGAATTAAATTCATCCACTGTGTTCTCATTTCACGTTGGATGGGAAATTTATGGAAAGTCAGATTTCGGTTATTTCTTGTATTGCTTAGGCAATCATTCACACAACATTTTTTCCACCCACTAACTACTCTCAAAATATAAAAACTACAAATCTAAACCCAGTATGAAACACAACCGACACCAACTATTTAAACGATAGATTTAAAAATAATAACTTCAAAATTACAAATTACAGCTACAAATCTAAACCAAATAGAAAACACACAAGCCAACACCACAATATAATTAAGACTAAATAATAACTAACAACACTAATAAAGGAGCAAAAAGTAAAGAAAAAACAATTGGTACTTGAAATAAGTAAGGTTAACTCAGTAATGTGATCAGTAGCTGACTCGCATACCAACTACACATGAATTGATGCCAACACTACTGTAAGTGCGTTTCAGTACACTACAGTAGACCCCAAATTAAAATTACTAAATTACGTCATCCGTGAAAAAGATCAATTAGAATTGAATGTGGAAAAAAATGAAAATTATGGAGTTTAAAAAGAAAAAAGGTAGAATAAAAGAAGGAAATGGAAGTAGGGATAGGAAGAGATAGAGAGGGTAGATAAGTATAAATACCTAAGGTAAATGGTGAGGTACGACAACTAGGACAAAGATCAGATTAAGGAACTAGAGTAAAAGGAAATAAAATAATAAGGAAGGTATGGGGTATAGGCCAAAGAATATTTTCAAAAGACTTGGAGAAAAGAAGATGGATATTTAAGAGAATAGTCAAAGGTGTGTTGATGTATGGAGTAGAGGTGTAGGGATGGGGAGAAGGGGAGAAACTGGAGAAGATACAGAAAAGGTATTGGAAGTGGATACTAGGTTTGGAAAAAGAAACACTAGGTTATATAGTCGAAGAATAATGTAAACTGGAAAAAATCAGGATACAGACAGAAAAAAGAGCAATAAGGTATGAAGAAAAAATGGAAAGCAAGAAAGAAAATAGAATACTATATGAATGTTGGAAGGAGGTAGAAGCGCAAAAGAGAAAATATGGTGAAGATGATAGAAGAAGATATTATGAAAGAGGAGGATATGTAAGGGAAGAAATAAAAAAGATAAGAGATGAAGGAAGAAGAAATAGTACAGAGAGATAGGGATGCACAGGCACAAGAAAGAAGAGGAAGAATTAGAGAAGAAAAAATACCGAAGTGTGAAGAATTAATAACAGATGGAAAACCAAATTACATAACCGGAAGAATGGCAACGAAGAAAACGAAAATAAGTACTGGTGGAAGGACGAAGATAGGAAGTGTATAATCTGAAGAGAGGAGTAGGAAAATGTAGAGCAATTAAAATTAGAGTGTACTAAGTGCGGACGAAATAGTGAGAAAAGTGTTGTTGGGAGAGAGAGGTGAGGGAACTGTGTGGATGAGGAAGGTGATGGAAAAGAGAAAGTGGATGGAAGAAAGAAAAAGAGAAGTAAGAAGAATTAAATGAAGAGAAGAGCCAAAGAAAAAAAAATATTTTTTTTTTGTTGTTTTTACTATATATTCTGTAGGTTAAGAAAATTCCGAATTTTTGTTAATGTAATTATACAAATAAATTGAAATTGAATTGAATTGAACATAAATAGGTATTAACCTATTACGTTAGTTATATCGAAGGGCCGATAACTGAACTCCTATCTTACCACATATCATGCTCGTCCTGCTTGTGTTGTATTTACATTCATTCTAATTTAGGCACTTGAATTGCAACTAAGTTGCACTGTTTTTAAAGACTCATTTGAACATCTTGCAGACTTTAATCATAAAAATCAAAAATAATTTTTAAAGAGCAAACATTTAACTTACTTATTAATCACAATTACGTATACAGGGTGAAAGCGTGTAAAAATTAAACAGGGCATAGGGGATGTTCTACTGAATAATTTGAGGTAGGGAATCTGGGGTCCGATAATTCAGCTAAGTATTAACTCTAATTTGTCGGAAAAAGTAAAAAAAAGGGTGTTAAAATTTTCGGTTTAGATACCGTCTCAAACTTCACAAACTTTGGGCTTAAGTATATTACTTAAAAAACAATCTTGTTACTTTTTATATTAAAAGTTTCGGCGAGAATAATAATAGCGTGCAAGTGCATCTGGCAAGATTCTCAATTAATTATTCTGGAAGTTATTTGAGAAAAGCATTTGTGAACTTTATCATGGGGTTAATAATAATTCATCTTTTTGTTTTTAGTTAACTATTCAAAACGCGTGTCTATTATTTTTACCGTTAAGCAGATGCTATCGAAAGCGGCAGATCGGTAAATGTAATACATATTCAAAGGCCGTGTAAGTCCTCTTATGGAGAGCAGATAGCGAAGGATTTACATACAATGCTGACGAGAACTCTTGACATCGCCGCCTCACCGTCACTGCCGGTTACAATGTGCACGTTTATTATCCAGACCTTACTTGTTTCGAAACCGTCAGATATTCGTACTCGCTTCTGCCCATACATAATTATACTATACATATAAGATTTGCATCCATTCAATTGAGGAACAATTTGCTTACGGACGAATATTTTATACGAGTTTTTATTTCCAAACAAGTAACAATCGAACAAACTTGATTTGAGCCATTTATCCATCATTGTCAGATATTTTAATACGAATCTTACAAAGCTGTGCCGTACCATCTTGTTATTTACACCGCGTGCATCTTTAAAGATTGATAGCCTCATTATAAATCATACTTATGCACAAGGTATTTCATTTTTACACTTTTACTCATTACTGTTAACTTGTTTCGTGCAGAAAAATAAAATATAAGATATCGCGATGCATTGATTGAATTGTTCTTTGTCGTGACTACGCTTATGTTATGAACGATTGTTCATATAGAGGTTACATAATATTTTAAAAACATTTGATGATGGTGGTGTTATCAAATACTACTTTTTTAGTCGTAGCCTGTCAAGTATTTGTTAAATTAGTTCATATTCTTGCTTGTCTTACGAAGAAAAGAAAACAGAATTCATACAATTCTACACCAATAACTTAACAAATAACTGTGATGTTATAACCTTATAAGAAATGGTGTGCTGACATGCATGATCTGATTCAGACGTATGACGTCAGCTTGGTAACGTTTCTTACCTGATCCAAACGCAATTGTTTGGTTGTTGTATTTACAATCTTTTCATCTTTTCGATAGTTTAGTTTAGAAAATAATTTAACTTTACGAATTTTTATTAATGTTAAAGTATTAAATCAATAATCAATCGTTGTAATTAACTATATAATAACCATGTAGTACGGAGGATTGTATTTATGTAATAGTATAATTAAAAAACTAGTATCATAAACCATCAGTTAAGGCACGAATTTAGGTTTTAAACATGAGTGGCATAGCACCGAATGCTTTAAAGAACGAGTGTGTTAACAGGCCTTATGATCGTGTTAAATACAATGCAGTAGAGTTGTATTTGTATGGTCAAATTGAGTATTAATTTATTTAAATTAGTATGATAACTACCAATGAATTAATATCAAAAAAATTCGGCAACAGCCTAAAAAAAGTAATGTAAGAATTTAAAAGAATTGTGTAGAATAGATATTTTAATAGAATATTTTAATCATAATATTTTAACAGAATTATTAATGAATGAATATTATTAAAGATTATTATAGGGTGCTGCCTTTTAAAAAACCAAAGTTGTGCCCGTTCTCAGTTTAACTGGGAATGGAAAAAAAATTACAATTAAAAAAAAACTATTTAAACTTTTTTTGTAAATTGCAAAATATGTTCACTATTCTCTAATTAACTGTATAGTACATAAAATGTAAGAAGTCCGTTTTCAGATTAGCGCATATATTCTGCTAATACGTAGCGAATATACTTTGGTCTTTGTTACACGTATTGTATAAAGAAGACAAAAGATATATAGAATGTTTGTTAGCGCTGCGGGCGGTGAACTAACACATACATCCTACGTTGAAATGGATTTTCCATTTAAGTACCTGTATTAGAAGAAGACGGCATTATAAAGCGGCACGTTGCACCTACTTACAAATATCGACCGCAAGTTATGATGATCCAGTGGTACTACAAATTTTATTTTTATTTTTCTTAAATCGTACCACATAAATGTTATGCAGGTAAGTAACCTGTATATCTATTTTTAAACAAACGAATTAAAGAAAGAATCATTTATTTAAAATATGAATAAAGCTATTGTTACAGCAAACATTAAAATAATTATAATGATATAAACATTAAACTTACTGAAGTATCCTACGTACACAATTAACAATAGATTAGGTACCTATTAGATATGTTATTCCAGTATAACTTTCTCTATTAGTTAATTACGTGTATTTAGTAGGTAATTATAAATAATATAAATCTAACAAGGGGAGAAATTTTGTTTAGTTACTTATAATACGTTTAGATACGTACATCGTACTTCAAAAATTAAAATGCCCGGAAAGTTTTAAACGAACGTAGTCAAGAACTAATTTGTAACGTATACGAATACTTCTGCCGAGAAAGAGATAATTTTGCTATTTTGGAAAATGTTGAAGCAGTGATAAAAAGAACGTGTAGTGCTCTAAAAGTTTGTGAGAAAACAATAAGGAAAATTATTTTGAGTAAACGAACGGGTACTCCATTACCAACAAGGATTAAAAGATCCTGTAAAAGCCTAAAACTAGAGACATGTCCGAACCATTAAAACATACAATAAGAGATACTGTTTATGACATGTACGCGAAAAGGAACATGTCACGTTGCAAAGAGTTAAAAATGTATTGCATGATAAGGGATTATTGGAAGCATCACTACCAACTATACGTAATATTTTACGAAGCATTGGATTTAAACATAAAAAGACTGCAACCGCAGAGCACTTTGCGAAAAAAGATGTGGCATTCGCAAGAGTACGATTTTTAAAAATTATATCCACAATATGCAAAAGAATCGCCTCTACCGGTCGTGTTTCTAGATGAAACCTGGATATTTAATAAAGGGTCAGTGAAAAGGTCTTGGCAAGACGATACTCCAAAGTCTGTGAAGAATACACAGTGTTCTTCAACTGGGAAAAGATATATAATTCTGCATGCTGGTAATTCAAGTGGTTTCATTGAAGATGCAAGTTTAATATTTGCCGCAAAATCAAAGTCATCAGATTATCATGACAATATGGATGCAACAGTTTTCGAAAAGTGGTTAAAGGAGCAGTTACTACCAAAGTTAAGCGAACCATCTATAATCGTGATGGATAATGCACCATATCATTCTCGTCTTGTGGAACGGATGCCGTCTTCTAGCTGGAGAAAATTAGAGATACAAAAGTGGCTACAAACCAAAAATATACCCTTCGCTGACAGTGATTTAAGGATAGATCTTTTGCATCTTGCTAAGCAACATAAAAGTGAAAAATGCTACGTAGTTGATAACATTATTTTAGAACATGGTCATTTTTATTCTGAGATTACCTCCGTATCACTGTCAATTTAATGCCATTGAAAACATTTGGGGAATTTGCAAATCATATTATGATAAAAACATTGGTAGAGATGGATATTCTGACAATAATGTACTACAAATGTGGGAAGAGTCTTTAAAACAGTGTGACGGTGATATTTGGGGAAAACAATTTTGCATGCTGAAAACTTATATCGGATGGATGGTCACGTGAAAAGTGCTAGATGTATCGGTAGAACCGTTAATAATTTCTGTCGGTGGTAGTGATACAGAAGACAGTTATTCGGATTATGACGACAGTGAAGTTCCTTTTAAGACTGCACTTAATTAGTGATTAATTTAATTCTAATTAATTGTATAGGTATTTATTGAAATAAGTACCTATTATTTTATGTTTACTGTAGCAATGATAAACCAAATTTCTCCCTTGTTAGATTTATATTATTTATAATTACCTACTAAATACACGTAATTAACTAATAGAGAAAGTTATACTGGAATAACATATCTAATAGGTACCTAATCTATTGTTAATTGTGTACGTAGGATACTTCAGTAAGTTTAATGTTTATATCATTATAATTATTTTAATGTTTGCTGTAACAATAGCTTTATTCATATTTTAAATAAATGATTCTTTCTTTAATTCGTTTGTTTAAAAATAGATATACAGGTTACTTACCTGCATAACATTTATGTGGTACGATTTGAGAAAAATAAAAATAAAATTTGTAGTACCACTGGATCATCATAACTTGCGGTCGATATTTGTAAGTAGGTGCAACGTGCCGCTTTATAATGCCGTCTTCTTCTAATACAGGTACTTAAATGGAAAATCCATTTCAACGTAGGATGTATGTGTTAGTTCACCGCCCGCAGCGCTAACAAACATTCTATATATATTTTGTCTTTTTTATACAATACTGTAACAAAGACCAAAGTATATTCGTACGTATTAGAGAATATATGCGCTAATCTGAAAACGGACTTCTTACATTTTATGTACTATATATATTTCTACAATATATCGAACATTCTCTAGAAAAAAATAGAAGTACCTCAAATGTCAGGTCTAGAAGCAATGTATTTTAAATAGTAGAAAGACTCACAGCGTGGTCGTGAGTTTGTGACAGTTTCGGTTTATAAATATGCAGAGTCAATAGATAGACTTAAAAGTACGGATCGGTGTATACTAGTAGGTTCGGAGAAATAAATTGTTTAGGTAGTCTCCCTCCCGCCCCCCAAAAAAATAGCAGACAGTTCAAAATTGCCATAGTAGCAAAAAGTGAGAAGGAGAAAGACTGTCGGATGTCGTCACACACAATTTGTAGTATCAATATTTAAATTGAGTGCTAACTGATAGGAACACTCGGTGTAAATACACTATTTACACACGGCAATTAGTGTTGTCGAACATGCAATGACACTTACGCTTAAGAGTAATTTGTAATCGCTACATCACCGCAAACCCAAAAGGCCTTTTGACTTCGCTTCAACCGATTAAATTAAAGTGCATAGGCCCGTATTGAGCCGATTATAATCTTTACGTTATTGAGCGAATCACCGAATACTATTTTACCTAGAGCTAAAAGTTAACGCCGTTTTATGTCGTATGTATCTGAGCTTCACATTCGCAAGCAATAAATACAATATCTTAATACTAAAACCTGCATTTAATGGGAACGAAGTCCCAACAGTAAGATTTTACGACTGGCGACAAAATCGACAGGTTCTCGCATGGACGATATAATTCTTCTTGGAAAAGATGTTCGAAGAGAACTAGAAGGTGTTAAGCTCCTTTGTTTAGACCTCAATAGATAGACATTCACCCCTCGATTGGTAGACGTAGTACCCACAGATTGCCTCCAGCTGTCTGATGTAGCTACTGGTGGTGCGGTACTTCATAAAAGGGAATGTTCCAATGGGCCACTCGAAAAGAAGTCCAGGAAGTTATACAGAGACGGAACAAAGACGAATAGGAGAAGAAACAAAAACTGGTAGGTTTAGACGAATAAAACTTAACCAACTGTTATTGGTAATTTGTTAACACATTTCAAACTATTAGGGTAGTTTTATTTAACGATCTTCCAATTCTACTAGTTTTAGCAAGAAGGTAAGTAATTACAAAATGTCGGGTCTCGTTTCGGAAATAATAATCGATAATTATTTTCGACTAATCAAAAATTCGCAGAATGCGCGCCAAATATGACTTTCCTCGTACGTATTAATCGCGATATACGTTTCCTCGATTTATATTCCGTGATAACATATTGCTCACGACACACGTTTATTCGGTGTATAAAATAAAACCGTAACAAGTTACAAAATGCATCTTGTTAGTTTATTGTTTATTGTTATTTGTTATTACTGAGATTATTACTAGCTATAAAAATGTTAAGATAAAATTTTTACAAAAGCGGGGAAAGTTTGCATGAGGCCTGACTTACAGCGATGCCACGGCTGGCAACGGAGCGCTCCATATGACCCTATACTGAATTCTCAGCGTAGCCGTGACAATATGCCTTTTACTTCTACTATATCGTTTACTTGCTGTGAACGTCAGGAAATATTAAAGTTCAGAAGGACTTGTAAACGAAACTGCTTTGATAGCAGTAGAGAAATCCCAGGTAACTCTGAATGTCTACTGAGCAATAGGGAGTAGCACTAATCTAAGAGTTCAGGAAATATCAGTATAAAATATACCCAGAGAATCGACTTCCAATTACAACTGGCGATGCAAGAACCATATACCTGTAGGTTATAAATTAGGTAATTTTACAGCTATTGCACCTTTTGCTGTACTATAGAATCAAATTCAAATTTGTTATTAATTTGTCAATTGTTGTAATCTCTCTTTTTTAAATTGGATACATGTTTCCCTTTATTATCAATTACTACCGAGCGATCATACAGTTTTTAGATAAGGGGTGGCTATGATTTTAACATTAGCAAATTTTTTCATGTATTTTTCATTATTTGATAATAATATACGTATTGATGGTTGCATATACGATATACATTGACAATCAATTGACGTTTTTCAGCTGAAGTTATCAAAATATTAAAATTTTACTAATGCAAAATCATAGCCACACCTTATCTAAAAACTTTATGATGCCAATTCTGCAGCGAGTCTTTAAAATATAAGTACACTCATGAAATTTAAAACTTGGACACCACAATTTATGTAAACAAAAGTTTGCACATTGTGAAGCGGGCTTAAGGGTATCATTTACAATTCTAACAGCAGGTAGTCTCAGCAGGGGTTATCTTATAGAAGGACTGTAGAATGAATCATTACACTAAGCACGTTTTAGAAAATAGGTAATTTACGCTGCTTACTTAATTTTTTTCTTTAAAGAATATATTTGAAGGTATCGCTAATTAAACACCATAGCTCGATTAATTATCGAATCAAAATTTTGTTTAGGAAATGTTTACAAAATAAAATTAGAAATAATTTTGATTTAAAAAACGTCTACAAGCAATAACTTTTAAATTAAATCAAAAACTAAACATGGTTATTTGGGTTGACTGATTATTACTTATTTTTAAATAAATCTAACCTACTAATTATTGTAAGTTATTAAAAAAAATCATTAAACTCTCTATTCATAATATTTAGTCCTTACAAAATGTATATTTTATGACGTTTCATTTTTTTCTGTAGTTAATATAAAAAGTGAAAATAAAAACTAAGGCAATTCTTATTGTCAACGTATATATTTAGTTTTTGACAAGAATTTATTACATAATTATAATTAAGATACCAAGTTATAGTTTAAAATTAAATGAAAACGTTTTTTTTAAATAAAGGTATTACTATATAAATAAATATAAGAAATCAATAATGGGTGTGACCTCCATTATTATTGATACATTCTTGGAGGCGTCTGCTCATTGACGCTATCAAGGTATCAATATAATTAATATTAATCGTTTCCCATGCGGTATCAATGGCTGCAATTAGTGCATTACGGTTTACTGGTATAAAATTTGGCCCTTGTTGTCTTCGGATAACAGCAAGTATTCGAGCCCAAACATTTTCGATAATGTTAAAATCTGGGCTTTTGCTGGCCAGGGTAACAGCTCCAAGTTATTTGCTTGTATCCAGTTGCGCACAACCTGCGAAGTAAAAAAAAAAAAAAATAGGGTCATCATATCCCGATAGTTAATTATCGAATGTTCCAAGAAAATATGTGTAAATAGTAAATGGAATCTACTAACGTAACGTTAAGTCGTTAATTATAGTTACATAACTCTCCTTTCATAAGATATAGTTCATATTAATATGCTTATTGTAAAGCTTCGTACACACCTGAACAACAAACCGAGGAACAAACAGAACAACGAACCGAACGGCAATCGGAACATTAATTTGGACGGTGCTACGTACGAATTTTAGAACAGATTCGCAAGTCCTGATTGTTCCACGAACGGTTTGCGGCGTTCCCGCAACTTGTCGGTTTTTCTCCGACATCAAAGAAAATGCGCGCGAATGCGTTTGCAGGTTTGGACGAATCTAAACAAAACGGCGAACAAACTTATGCGGGAGAATTAAATTATTTATTTTTGTCCTCCCTTTTGTGGGTTTGTTGTGTTTTAGGTAATATTATGGAGTTGACAGAAGAAAAATGTTTTAAATTAATCAGTGTTTAAGAATGCAAGAAAAAAATGATGTCCCTATTAGCATCATTTGGGCGGGAAATTTCCAAAATAAAAAAAGCGAAGTAAATTATAATTTTTACTCTTCTTTGTGCGTAAAAATTTGGTTGGCACTATCTTCTTGTTTTCCGCAATTTTCTCTTCTCAATAATAAATATATATGAACTGAAAACTACTGAAAATAATTATGGAACAGCACAAACGTTCCGTTTGTTGTTCGGATTGTGGAAATCATAAAAGATCGTTTGTCGTTCTGTTTGACTTTCGGTTCGTTGTTATGTTTGTTGCTCGGTTTGTTGTTCAGGTGTGTACGAAGCTTTACAACTTAAGCAACAATTTTTGGCGAATAAAGATTAGTTTGTGATGTAATATTAGAAACACAAATTTATATCATATCAAATTTATGACAACTTAAAAACCAAGAACGTGTATGTTATTGCTAAGAAATTATTAAGGAAAAAGCGCAATTGCAGTGTAAATATTTATAATTAGATATTTTCGAAAGTTTATAAGTCCTCTATTGTAATCTTAATACTTAAAAGAAAATCCTGTCCATTAGCATTATAAGGAAATGGCTTTTACTTTATGAATAAGTTTCAATAACAATAGAATATCCTTGCTTGTTTAATTTACTTCCTTTGAGTCATATTGCTCTAAGGGTTGTTACATTGGTCATTAGAAGTATGTAATAAATAAACAATTACCTACTGTTTGAGAAGGGTAGTGTGAACCAATAAATAAAGTAAGAAATGTAAATTCCATTTTAGTTTAAAATTTCAAGTGTTGTGAAAATGCCACCTCATCTCGGTGCTGATTTGAAAGCGCGGATTGTTTCGGAATTAGCGGCGGGCCGTAGCGTGCGTGAAATTTCACGTATGTTAGATATACCAAAAAGCACCGTAGGGCATTACCGAGTAAAATGGAATCTTGAACACACTTTGGAAAGAGCCATCGGAAGTGGTAGACCTAAAGTATCTACACGTGCTCAAGATCTCGAGTTGTTTCATTACGTAACAGAACAACCATTTGCTACATACTCCAGGGCTATAGCAGATACACATTTTCCCGGATGCCGTATAACTGCACAAAAAGATTAAAGGAGATGGGAATAAAGAAGTATAATGCTGCTGCGAAAGAAGTTCTCAGTGACGAAAATATGAGACGTCGTCTGGAATTTGCAAGGCGATATGTGAACGAACCTTTGGAATTTTGGAATCGAGTGATTTTTAGCGACGAAAAACGTTCAATAGCCGCAACGATGGACCACTAAAAGTTTTTAGAATGGAAGGAACTCGTTACGAAAATAATCACATATGTCCTAAAAAACGAAGTGGTTATTTTTCTGTGAATGTGTGGGGTTGGGTTAGCGCGCGGGGTCCAGGAGTTTGTTGGGCTATCGATGGACGTCTTGATTCTGCTGCGTATTTAGATATTTGGAAACTATTATGAAACCTTCAGTCGAAGTGTTTTATCCAGACGAAGATTATATTTTCCAACAAGTAAGTATTCTTATTTCACTATACTTTCTCCAAAAAATAGTTCGGGATCTGTTGAATTAACATTTTCATAATGTATTTTTGTTGTTAAAGGACAACGCCCCTATTCATACTTCGCGGGTTGTGCGCAATTGGATACGAGAAAATAACTTGGAGCTGTTACCCTGGCCAGCAAAAAGCCCAGATTTTAACATTATCGAAAATGTTTGGGCTCGAATACTTGCTGTTATCCGAAGACAACAAGGGCCAAATTTTATACCAGTAAACCGTAATGCACTAATTGCAGCCATTGATACCGCATGGGAAACGATTAATATTAATTATATTGATACCTTGATAGCGTCAATGAGCAGACGCCTCCAAGAATGTATCAATAATAATGGAGGTCACACCCATTATTGATTTCTTATATTTATTTATATAGTAATACCTTTATTTAAAAAAAAGTTTTCATTTAATTTTAAACTATAACTTGGTATCTTAATTATAATTATGTAATAAATTCTTGTCAAAAAACTAAATATATACGTTGACAATAAGAATTGCCTTAGTTTTTATTTTCACTTTTTATATTAACTACAGAAAAAATGAAACGTCATAAAATATACATTTTGTAAGGACTAAATATTATGAATAGAGAGTTTAATGATTTTTTTAATAACTTACAATAATTAGTAGGTTAGATTTATTTAAAAATAAGTAATAATCAGTCAACCCAAATAACCATGTTTAGTTTTTGATTTAATTTAAAAGTTATTGCTTGTAGACGTTTTTTAAATCAAAATTATTTCTAATTTTATTTTGTAAACATTTCCTAAACAAAATTTTGATTCGATAATTAATCGAGCTATGGTGTTTAATTAGCGATACCTTCAAATATATTCTTTAAAGAAAAAATTAAGTAAGCAACGTAAATTACCTATTTTCTAAAACGTGCTTAGTGTAATGATTCATTCTACAGTCCTTCTATAAGATAACCCCTGCTGAGACTACCTGCTGTTAGAATTGTAAATGATACCCTTAAGCCCGCTTCACAATGTGCAAACTTTTGTTTACAGAAATTGTGGTGTCCAAGTTTTAAATTTCATGAGTGTACATGTAATAAAATAGATGGTAAAATTTTTTTTTTTCTTTTTTTTATTTTTTTTTAATTCATAATGATATTTTACAAGTAGCTAGAAAACTAAAATATATTTTTGTTACTGGTTCTGATAATATTCCGGCTTTTGTTGTTATTGATTGTATAAACTATTTTATTAAACCATTATGTCATATTTATAATTTAATTTTTAAAATGCTGTGTATCTTATTATTTAGAAAACATCTAAAATATGCTCTATACCTAAGTCTGGAAATAAACTATAAATTCAAAATTACCGGCCAATTGGCTTGTTGTCAAATTTATTTGAGAGTGTTGTCGCTAACATCATATGCACATGTCAGTAATGAAATAGTTAAACATCGGTTTGTCAAGAATAAGTCAACGCTAACTAATTATGTGAGTTTACTCAGTTTGTATCAGAACACCTTGATAAAAGCATGTTAACCACTGTATACTCTCAAATAAATTAAAGAATAGTGGATTTTCGAACAAAATAGTTGATTTATTACAGTCAGTAGTTGTGTCTAGAACTTAGTATGTTGAATATAACGAATTTATATCCTAAAAGTACATTGCTCATATTGGAGTAACACCGGGTTTAAATTTGGGTCCTCTACTTTTTATTATTTTTTGTTTTAATGATTTTGCGAGACACTTAAGCTGTAGGGTTTTTATGAAAGCAGTATGGATCCTATCCAATAAGACATTGTGATCAATCCAGTTTGTTATTGTTAGTAAATGAAACGTCGTTGTGTTGTCGTAAAAATGAAGCAAAACTAATATTTCTCAAAACTGATAATGTGACAAATAAGTGGCGAATCACTATTATCTAAAATTAAATTCTAAGTTTCTAAAATAAATGGTAGAAGTAATATTACTTCTTATTATGATACTGCAAGAACTCTTCATTATTTGAATAGCACAATTATTGATTGTTGCAGGGTATACAACTCGATTAGTAACCTGATTGTTATATTCAATGAAAATTTTGCCAATAATAAAAAGCGGCTGTATCAATTGTTGTGTGAAACTGGCTTCCTATGTAATTTTGTTAATTTATTTCTTGAATATTGTATATTATTTTATATTGTTGTACTTTGTTTACATGTGTCCTCTATTGAATTATTGTCTACAGGACAAATAATAACTAAATAAATAAATTATAAGTCGGTATAAGTAGTCTTGTGAACTAGCTTCCATTAAGTAAATCTTAAACACCAACATCGACACTTACTCAAAAAAGAAGAAAACGTTAAAAGATTATCTTAAAGTACTGGTTCTAATGAAATTTGCCCACTGAATTTATTTATTTTTATTGCAATGAGTTTATTCTTTAAACACCAAAAATTAAGTTTTAGTGGTACTAGTACGTTTCCGTCTCACGTAAAGTTATTCAATTGCAATAAATGTTTTAATTTGTTTTAGATATTGTTGCTATCAGACCTCATAATGGTATTTACACAAGAGTGCCAAATTTTTTGATCTTATCGTATTTCCATAATGTGAACTATTTCCGGAAAACTGTTTATCGTAAAGAAAATTGATCGGCCTAAGAAATGCAGGCACGCACATGTATCCATTTTGGCTAACCGTTGTTTCATGAGAAGAAAGAAGAGAATTTCCTTAAACGCGGGCTCGTCAATGGTTAAAAAGATGAAATTGATCAAAAACATTTTACTGACTAAGAATTTTATGATGGTTATAAATTCACACCATATTGAGAAGAGTCAGTATCCACCGGATATTGAAGGATGGTGTGCTGTTAGTCACGTAGGATTATGGAACCATATTATTTACGGTAAAATTAAGTAACTATCACAATAAGCTAATTTAACAAACCAAATTGTAGGAGCTATCAATGCTGTTCGGTACCGCGAAGAAGTGAGTATGGTTGTCTTCCACTGAGCGCGTCCCTGAGTGGCGGATGGGGAAATACTCTAACCGGGTAGGTATGAAATAAAATAACAGGCGCGGAACAAAAGGGACCACCTTCTGAAAGATTAGTTATCCAGAGGAAGTGGATTTAATATAATGCTAAATCGACTCAACGAAATAGCCAAGGCGGTGGGAGATGTCAGTGAGTCTGACAGTGCTGCTCCCCAAAATGAAAATGGCAGCGCTAGTACAAGGAACTCTGAAGATAGGGAACAAATTATGCGTTTGTATTATAAGGCAACCGACCTCGAACAGAACCTAACATAGTATCAAGTCCGACTTTATGAGTATTGGGACCTGATTTTCCGAGACCGCCACAGCAGTTGTCGGATCAACTTAGATCGATTAAAAACCGCAATGTTTTGTCGCAAGCGGAATTAGAACACCTTTGTAACCAGTATTTAGAAGAATATCGAACTTAACAAGAAACACAAATGCCAGGCGAGGAACACTTGCGACTAAATAGGCAAAATGAAAACACAAAGACTGGACCAGAAATAAGACGTATGTAAAGCTGTAATAACACCTTCACACCTTGAAAGAGAAAGATGATCCTTCTCAAGATAGGGTAAGTCAAAAGAAAACCAACAACATCTCATAGAAGCTTTTCAAGAAACACTAGTTAAATATAAACAGATATCGTTAGAAAACCGACTTTGCCTTCCAAAAGTCTTAAGCTGTGTAGATTTCAAACAAGCTGTAAACAAAATAAATAATATATTTGCACAACACGCCAATGATGATACCATAGATAAAAATACCTTATCTGTGATGATACCGATTTATTAACAACGTGTCATTTGCTATTGTGCAGCAACTGCTTTCAAAATTGCAATCTACCACCACGAAGCATGAAACCAGCACCATTAATCCTCTCTCGAAGAAAATATTACTTATAAAAATCAATGCTTGTAGAAGGGAAATGGGAGTAAGGTTCTGAAAATTATATATAACAACAACAAAAGATAACAATTTACACGCCGAATGCAACGGACAAATTAAAAAATACCTGGATAACCTAAAACAAAGAATGGGTATGTCGTTTAAGAAGGTATAATGAATGCGTTAGGAGATGGAAACAAAACAGAATGTTTCAGACAGAATTCTGGAGTAACATTTGGTCATAACCCAAATGCGTATTGGATAAATAATGAAATAAGAAGGACAGAAAATATTGATCCGATGAACAAACCTGAGAAACCGAAAAAGATATCCAACAAGTCACTTTATTAAAAAAAAATAAACGAATGTACAAATTTAATCGAACAATCCGAATCACATGTCTTCATTTCGGATTCTTTCTTATTATTTTCTTCTAAACAAGCATTAAAGGCTTGAATTGATGGAATTCAAACCTACTGCTGGAAGAACTTTTCATCCCTACACAAGTTTCTGGCACAGTCCATCAGCTTAATCATTTCAAACCCAAGAATGGCACCTCCATCTTTCACGCAAGACATTACTTACTTATTACCTAATAATAAAAAAGGTGCAAATTCTGAAAACTTTAGACAAATCACTTGTTTTCCACTCATATAAACTACTTACGTCAGTAATAGCAACTAAGGTCACATCACATTTTAACCACAACAATATAATAGCTTACAACAAAATGAGTGCCAAAAACGACCTCAATACAGCAAGGAATGGTTACTCAGTAATTACTAAGCACGCTGCAAGACAAGTTTGTAACATATCAGTAGCGTAGATAAGTGACCAAAAGAATTTGACTCAATGCCACACTCTTGGATATTAAGACCATCCAACCTTAAAACTACTAATAGAACACCTAATGGGTAACTGGCAAACGTCATTAACACTTAACATCAATCCTATTAGTTACAAAACAACACCAATAAATATCAAATAAGGTGATCGTCTGAGCCCTCTACTCTTCTGCATGGCTCTTAACCCCTTTAGTTACATGCTCCAAGTTTAGTAATCTTGGCTAAATACGTTCTAAACGTCCAAATTTGGCATCTATTATACAGGGTCATCCCCAAAGTCCGCACCAAATGGGAAACTTATTTATTATGGGTTTTTCAATAAAAAGTTATTTTTTATGAAACTTTGTGCATCCCCTACAACTAAAAATGCACTAACAAAATGTGGCGAAAAACGCGTAATATACGAGGTGCATTTGAAAATTTGATTTTGAGTCAAGAGTAAAGTGCTCTTATTTCTGTAAATATCATAAAAATTTATTTCAAAAAGTTGTTCACCATTAAAAACTATATCAAGATTTCAAGTCATGGCCATTTAAAGGAAACTTGAATTTTTCAATTTTTTAAAATGGTGGCTATAAGAAAAAGATTTGCTTTAAATGATAATTAAATGACTTCTTGTATACAACAGTTTATTTAAAAAAACTTGTAATTTACAAATTGCCCAATTGTTGTGCTAATTATAGTCAATTTTTTTATTCATTAGAAAAAACTTGAACATTTTTGGTGCAGTTTTTTAAATTTTTTGTTGACACCAAAGATTGCTCAAAACAAGTCAGTATCTTAAGAAAAATATCATTTTTATAATATTGAGGCACTAAACATCAAAGTGTATCACAGTATGATGTCCATCCCGTAACAAGCACAGTTCAATTCTTCTTATTCGAAATTGGAAAAAATTAAAATTTGTCCTAGATAGCCATGACTTTAAATTTTGATGTTTTTTTTAATGAAGAACAACTTTTTCAAATAAAATTTTTGATATTTACTGAAATAAGGGCACTTTACTCTTGACTCAAAATCAAATTTTCGAATGCACCTCGTATATTACGTGTGTTTTGCACATTGTTTTAGTGCATTTTTAGCTTCAGAAGATGCACAAACTTTTATAAAGAATAACTTTTATCGAAAAACCCATAATAAAGAAGCTTCCCATTTGGTGCGGACTTTGGGGATGACACTGTATATGGATTGAAATTTGAAACATTGTCAGAACTCTTTGCCAATTTTAGTAAGAATATAGTATAAATTTTAGACTTAACAAGTGTGGAAATATTGACCTATTAGACAACTCAGAAATCGCTTCACTTGCTCCAGAACATCAGTATAAATATCTGGGCATCAAACAAGTTTTAACCAATGACCAGAATTCTATAAAAACAACCATTACAGACAAATTGTTCACTAAACTTAAGCAAGTTCCAAAATCTGAATTGTACGCGCAGGCGCAAATAAAAGCGATAAACTCCTGGGCGATCCTGATTATAAGCTATACTTTCTAAATTTTAAGATGGACGCAGACAGATCTGAGAATGCTGGATAGGGGAATACGAAAAGTGCTAACAACTTATAGGTGTTACCAGCAGATTATACTTACCACGATACAAAGAGGGCAGAGGACTATTAAACCTAAAAATTATGAATAATTCCCATGGTAAAAAACTAGCAACAGCTATAAAGAAAACTAGAACTCCTATACATCGAGCTGTTGTGAACATTGGCAATAAAGTATTGCCATTAAACTTAACATCCGATGCTGAACCAGAAATAAGCCAACACCTTGCTGACATGGAAATGAACTGAAACAGAAACCCTTGCACCGTAGATTCGCAGCTTTCCTAACAAACGCGATAGTAGATCATCAGTTATCCGTCCAATATCTTAGGGATGGTTATCTCCGCCCTGAAACTAAAGGATTAGTTGGGGTTATACAAGATAGAGTGGTATCTACACAGGGTTATACGAAACATATGCTAAATGATGAAATGATGATGACCAAACGTTTTCTTTTAAATTAATGTAAAAGTACAGAATGAGTTGCATTACTTACATATGAGTTCCTACCCTACATGCACAAGAATCAATCTAACAAACAATAAAGATTGACAATCCTTTCGAGCCCTTTTCCTTTTTGTATAAATTATAGGTTTTCTGTCAAAACAAAACAAAACAAGTATTTCCAAATTATTTGTGTAAAAATAATTAAATTAATGAAATTCCATGGCTTGCCCAGCCCAGTTTTTTTTGAACACTATTAGTTGTAAAATACGGCTATTTAAACAAGGATTAGACTACACGCTGTTACATTAATACTTCCCAACAATCTTTTGAATCATATTTTCACCACATTGATGGATTTTTCATAAAAACAAAATATTTTCAAAATTGAAATGCTAATTTCAGAATGAACTTCTAGATGTTGAAGAATTTATATCTTTACCATATCCAAGCGGTCTAGTAACATTCTGATGCTGATTAAGCTGTACATATACGTGTTCAATATTGTTAGTTGTTCCTCAACCATAACCAACAGAAAAACATCAAAAACTGCACTTTGCAGTTTTTTGGTGTTTTTCTGTTAGCTAAATAGACTGCTGCAGTTGGTGTTCCTTTCCTTTGTTCCTCAATCATTTTATAGAAACAGTATTAGACTTAAGTTTTTTTTACTGATAAGATTTGGTTTTACCTTGACGGTTTTCTCAATTCATATAAAATGCGCATGTTGCGTTTAGAAAAACCAAATTTTGTTAAAAAGGTTGCACTACACTCCCAAAAGTATAGGACCATGTGCAACTATGGACTTTCGGTGGTAATTTTAACCTTTAAAAATATATTTAGTAAAATAAATGATGGTCAATGCAGCAAGGTTATAAAATTATACCTCTACATCTCCTGTAACAATGAAATCTAAGAAAATAGTTTCAACTTCAAGTTATCTTACTTATAAGTATGATACGAATAAGCTAAAATATAGTTATGATCTCACTTCGTGTGATTTTTTATGGCCCTACTTAAAAAAATTCAATTTTTCACCAACTTGTAAACTGTGTGAGAGAATAATGTTGACATTGATTAACACCACAAAAAACTTTTATCATCGGAGTCTTAAAGTTAGTGGTAAGAGGCTTTTTTAAACCTTGAGTGCGTTGATAAGGGTGATGTCTAATGATTTTTTTGAAGAACTTTTTTCTATACCAGGAGTACAATGAGAGAGACATAGTACTAAATTCATACATATTATATATTCAATATGTATAACTCTTCCATCATTATATCGTCTAATTATTTTATATTGCATCAGCACATTTATAGTTATTTTTTAATGCAGATATATAGTACTCTATAGCAAACCGTATCATGTTCCATACTTAAAAGATTTTTAATAACGCATAGAAATATTTTTTTCTCCCAATAACGACCACCTCCATATACCGGTCAGTTTTGCAGCAAATTTTAGTGACCGCTATTTAGAGTTGTACTGTATTATCGAGACTGACTGACAGCACCGAACTGTCCTATCTCAAAATTGTTGACAGTACATGCGAAACGCTAGCTTCCTGCAGCCGAAAACAGTGACAGTAACTTTAAGCAGAAATTGTACAACTGGGCCTTATAAATTCCCAAAAACTTTTGTCTTCTGTTGAAGAGAATGATAGTTCTATTAAAAACTAAATTAAAAACTTAAATTCATTTTTAATAGTTAATATCCAAACTTGTTCACAACACCGTCTTCCAAAACGAAAGCTCAATTTTGAATTAATGGAAATTGGGAAATCTATATTTTAAAACTGTGTACTGGACGATATGATGTTTGTTTGATCTATAGAGCTTTCTTCTTCTTTAAAATCACCGTTACTTTAAATAGTTTTACATAAATTGGTATATATTTTGATGTATAAAAGTTTCATAGCCCTTCTAAGTGGAAGTTGTGATGATTTTTCTTATAGATTTAGATGCAAAATCCTTTTGAGAAACCTTTTCAATTCTTTGTACTCTTTTGAACAATTTTTATTCAAATTGATGCATTTACCTGATGGAAACATTTGAATTATTTTGAAGAGTTTGATTTGTAGAATATAATTTATTTAAAAATTAACAAAAGAACAAAATTTATTTCACACGATAAAACACATTATTTATTAAAAAAAATAATACAATTATATTAAAAAACAACAAATTGAGGTTATGTTGGGCATCATGTACAACTAAAAATAATTTTACAAGATAGCTGTCAGAAATCGTGGAATTATGGCGAATGCAATATCCATGAAACTTTTAAAATTTAATCGTTATAGAAGAATCACAAGACTTTTGGCCACCTTGTATATTAAATTTATCAATTTAATTTAATTGCACTAAAATGCGATAGAACAAAGTAAAATTTAATGACAGAGACTACGGCATCATTAGGTTAAAAGAAATAAATCTACTCTTAATAGATATCAGAAGTTAGTAGTAAAAAATTTGTTTAAAAATTTAAAGGTATCTACTTTGGAATAGTTTATAACACGAAGAGAAAAGTTGCACGATTAGAAGCGAAAGATTACTTAATGAATTGAAAGAAACAATAAAGATTTAGATATAAGAAATTAAGTTTTCTTGTAGATTATGTTAACGACATGTTAATGTATCGTTTGTTAGATAACTATTTATGTTTTTATAAGCGCACTATTAATAAATAAAGCTGTCGGTTTTGTATCAAGAAGAGAGATTACATTTTCTAAAATAGCGGTTAGTCTAGAAACGGTAACGAAAGTTATCAATAGAAATAACTTAAATACTAGAAATTTAAATAGTTTGTAGATATGACAATAACGACTGCGATACACGACTAAGATGGCATTGATAATCATGGTACGATAATTTGGAAGGTTTCGTTGTTGGACGGTCACGCTAATGTATATGCTAATTAATGCGCAGATTAATTGATGGTTGTGTTTATTTTGTAAATGCTAATTCAGAACTCTAACTCAGCCGGCAAAATGTAGTCTATGTAAATAGGTTTAATGAATACATTTATCCAAGCATTCCGTATATCAATCCTTTCTTCGTTTACAACTGTTTTGAATAATTCGCCTCTTCGCGATCCACGCTATGCAGTTAACGCTAAATGTATTGTCGGACCCTTCCACCAACTTGAATAATGAAGTCTCTGCATCCCTTTGTATTATTTTAATAATATTCTCTTAAAGATGCATTTCAAATACTTTACTTTAAATACTAAAGACTTTGTTTAATTTCGTCTGTTTTAAGATTTTAGCACAATGCTTGTCCGAGGGCGTTTATTCCGTTGTAATTATTTATTGACTGAATTGTGAATAACGATACTAATAAATTATTATGCTAGAAGTTAATTAAAAACAAATGCAGGTGAACGAAGCGATGAGGCCCTTCGGATCGGAGAGCTTAAGTACCAATAAAAATTTTTGGCGATAATGAAAAACCCAATCAAAGTTGCTTGTGTTCGGTACTTTTAATTAAGAGTTAATAAAAACCATAAAACTGTTGGAGACCAGCATATGCATTTATAAATTATTTTAAGATAATTTTTTAAAGTTATTATAACGTTCTTTTCAGTGTCTGTCTATCTTTATTTCCTTCTCTTTTTTAGGGTAACATGTTAGAAAAAGTTAATTAAACCTCAATAAATAAACTTTGTTCTATTTTAGGGTCTAAAATAATGACAATTTTTGCTTATTTTTTATTTCTGTACACTGCTTTTTTAATTCTTGCCAAAAACATTTAGGTAGGTGAAATATAACCTGTTGTTAAATTTTCTTCTTCTAGAAATCTTAAACTCATATCATCATCATATGTGAGGTTAATTTGGTAGATTTAATAACAGCTTTTGTTGAAATAAAATGTATAATTAACAAATGAAATAAACGGACACCTACAAATTAGAATTTAGGCAACTAAACTTACAACAATGACGTTCATTAATGAATTGGCAACAGTGTTGACCGAAAGGTTTATAACAAGGCGTGTCTAACAAATCGTAAAAATTAAAATAAAATGAAATTGAATTCATGCTTCTTAGGATTGTCAGATTGTATTGCATTTATGGATTTTAATTCAACTTATTAGATACGAAATTGTAGGTTTTAATATTAATTTTGGTTACATTATGATGATACGAAAAAACTGTTCAATATCTATTAATTAGGAGATTGCTATACTGATTTGTAGATCTCTTGTTTCCATTTAGTTTAAAGACTTTAAAGTGAATCTATATTAATTTATTTTATACTTAATATTGTAAACTATTTAACATATATATATATATATATATATATATATATATATATATATATATATATTAAAACATAATCAATGGTAGTGGTAATCAATGGTATATAAGCCAAAATATTTTTTTATTTTATCAGTTTATAATAATAACGTTCATCTACGACCACTACTGTAAATTACAATTAACTCACGGCTTGCCATCTTTGTACGGAGAATTTTACACGTACCCGTTGTGTAATGTAAACAAAACTCTCTAGAGAGTTATGTTTACATTTGTACATCCCATCCACCTTGCATGGAGCTCCGACACATTCAACTTAAATCGATTTAATATAGTATTTTGAATAAATATAATTCTGTGGAATCTCATAACACAACGACGAAATTAAAAAAAAAATTAGGGTTTATGTTCGTTAGGGAATTTAACCACAGACAAATAAACTATACACAAACTCCACTCGCAGATTATTTGGTCACTTCATCAAACTTCTTTGTTTATTAGTTATTCTACAATACAGTTTTTTAAGTATTCATTGCTTGTATTGAACTTATAAAAACGTTACTCAAATTATTATGTACGCAAGTACATCTAGTAACCCTCAAGCAAGCAAACGCCATGTGTTATTTGGAAGTATCGGGAAGATTGTGTAAAACAATTACAACTTTTTCAAAAGTACGAATTCGGGTAATACAGTAATTAGATAACATTTTATTTGGTTATATTTAATTGCATTCTTATATAGGCAACACATTGTCATTAACTGTACAAATGCAACCCTCAACACCTAAACTTTCTTCTCAATCTCTGATGGTCATTAAAGGCGTGAAAACTATTAGATACTTTGGGAAAGAAAACATCTTACTTAATATAACAATGGAATAACACGAAATGTGTATTTTACTTTGTTCGTACATGGTTCGATCACTAATTATTAACAATCAGGACGACTAATTATGTAATACTGGTTGATTCTCAAGATTATATTTATGTATCTAGATGAAACGTATGTACTTATGTGTATGCTTCACCCCATATTCGTAAAGAAGGTGGCAATGAGAGCTGCTATTTTTAACTGATATTGCGAAACTAGTTAGATTCGGAAAGTATTTGTGAGAAGGAACGGGAAGAAGTTTGTCGAAGAGGACTACGTAAATAAGGAGCATAATGGACAACTTGTTTTATCCTTATCCTCATTTTTTGTATTAACCATAAATCGTGCAATGTCGCTTATGAACAATTTTGATATTTATTTTAGAAAAAGAAGGACATCGAGAATATTACCGGAAATGCAACACTTTAATTGTCGTCTAACAACATTTTGCAGTGAAATATTGGTCACTTCAACTGATTAGTATTAGTAGTTCAAATAATAATCACATAGTGAAGATGAACTTATGGCAATATAAATTGCATCAATATAAGCTAATTGAAGAATCACCGATGTAAAATTACAGTAGTTGCGGTCAAAACCTGGGTGCAGTATCACATGGAACATTTGGCGCTAAAGTATGTGTCTTAGTCAAAGCAACGTCAAATAACTTTAAATATTCATTTATTGTTAACTGTAAGTACATACATGTGTTGTAATATAGCCACCGTAGAATTTAATTCGTTTAGTAAAGATATTTGGGTATTGTATATTTTTCGTTTAATATTCGTTTAGTTTTTCCTTAGAAACGCTGCACAACTTTGTAACAAAATCATAATTCGAATGGTGAGTTCTTCAATGATATGACGTTTTCTTCTGATTCAGAAATTTACAAACAAATTACAAATTCTACGGGTTTGGGGATAGGAGGTATAGAAGCCAAGAGAAGAGAGTGTAGTCGAAGGAGTAGAAGGAGAGGCAAAGTTAAAGGTAAGGGGAGAGGGTAGATAAAATTACAGGGCTAAGGGGTGAAAATTTTGGAAACTGAAAATTTGGACAAGAAATTTTTTGGCAAGGAAATATTTTAGAGAAAAAACTTGTGGGGGTATGGGGGGGTTTAAATATCAGGAGCGAAAATTTTGTGCGGTAAAAACTTTCTATGCAAAAATTTAGATGGAAGATGCAAATGGAAAGATGTGAATCGTTTGTGAACGATTGGAAAACATGGTACAAGAATTTGGAAAACGGGGATGGTCGTAGATAAAGTATAGTACAAAACTCTAGTTGTAAAGCAATTACGCACTCGTGGTACTTACACACTAGGGGCTGTGCCCTCATGTGTAAACCTCTACTTTGGCGTAATATACTATTTACAACTCTTGTTGTGTAATACTCTATTATATAGATCTCTGATCATAAAAAACGGATATCTAACCATCTTACAGTTTAACAGTACAATATAATATTTTGGTAAGAAATACATATTCATTGTATTCGTCGGTAGTAATCGTATAAAATTGTCGTAATTAGATTACAATGGCATTGAAAGGGTAAAACAAATTAGTACTCAGCTGAATACCTTTGTAATGACTAATATTTTGGTAACATATTCTAAAATTTTTGACCTTTTGGTTCACTTTCTAGTTTTAATTGATAACGACGTTTTTCTTAAAAGTATCGAAAATGAAATAATTTATGTTGCTTCATTTAATGATCTGATGAAATTGATGGAAGGAAAAAAAGACTCCACCTTGTTAAAGGTCGTGTAGTTTTAATAGTTTTCTATGTTAATTTTGTTGACTTTTTTTCTGTAAATCAACAAATAACGCACGATACTTATTTATTAACTTTAGTTCAAAGCTATAATTTGTTTTGAAAAAAATAGATAAATTGAACATGTGAGTAAATTAATTAAGCTTCCAACATGTATGAAGGCAATATCGGTATGCAATCCACAAAATTCTGATGTTTTTTTAACACATAAAAATGTAACTACAAAATATACTTCTTCTAACTACGGAGTTCTTAAAAAAATCGTGATTTACCTTATTCTTTTCAGAGGCCTTTCTGGTTTATTTTTATTAACTTTTATAATAAGAACCAACCCATCAAGTGTTTGCACTAATTTAAGAATATTATGTATATTTCATCTTCGTATTGCAAAATAAAAAATCAGAAGCTGGCTTTTGGGTTATAACGACGAAAGTGTACTAATATCTATAAACTGTAAGCTCTAGACAAAGAACCAACTTCAAGATTTAGAAGACAATTTGCAATTAGTTTTTAACAAAGAGATCAAAACCGTATTAACAATGATTGTTACGGTTTATTTGTAAACAAACTCAATAATATAGCAGTGCTAGAAAACCTGGCCGGCAGCTCCGCTTAGTCGGGAGTGGTCGTGGGCTTATGGAGAATCTTAAGAAAAAAGGCTTCTACACTGCACGAATAATTTATAAGGCGCCACCTAGGATTGCGTATAGGAGATATCTATTATAGCGACTAGACACACATAAAAATACACAGACACACACAAATAGATAATATCGTTTAGAGTTAATAGCAAAATGTAGTTATACAGTAATAATAACTCACGAGAGCCAGTTAAGACACGAATAATAATTCAAGGCACAAACACCCCAAACAGGTTAGATGTCGTCGTGTATTAGAAAATTTTGACAGTCGTAGCACCGATTATTCCATGCAAGCGATTCACCGAGTTCGCGTGGGAAATATTGTTCTGAATGTACTTGACAACAAATTACGGAATTTCACTATAGAAAAAAATTGAATCGATCCACTAAGGCTATGAAATTTTTGTATTGACGTATACGTTACGATTAATTGTTATTGCGTGTTCCTTATTGTAATATTCTCTAATTTAATTTTTGAAATGAGTGTGTATACAATCCCTGAGAAAGTTCAAATGGTTAAGTAGATATTCAAAGGTGAAAGCTATAGAAACACTTCTGCTTTGTTTGCTGCACTTTTTCCGGATTGGCAGGGAAACCGCAGTGTACACAAACGTCCGAAGCAGGTTCAACAAAACCAGAAGATGGACAACGATGAAGAAATCAATGTACTCGGTGCTGTGCAACTTAACCCTAATATAAGTATTCGACAACTAAGTATCGACTGTGGTGAAAATAGGTGTCGAGTTTATAAAATTTTAAAAAGCATAAACCGATGCTGACAAAAGGCAAGAATTTTGTGAAACATTAATGGAGATACGCAATGATGATATGAATTTTGTTAAGAATATTTGCTTCACAAATCCTAAATACTTATTTTTTTACAAACTTAAAGAATAATATTTACATTTGAAGGAAGATTAGACATTCTACACTTGCTCTCTCTTTCTAACTTCAACAAAATGCCGTAACGTATAGGATATACAACAATCCAAAATTTTCATAGCAATAGTAGATCCAATCAAATTTTGTCTATAGTAAAAATCCTATGTTGCGTCTTGCCAGAGACACACGGTATACGAAGTTTTCGGTGTTCAAAAGTTCATAGGCAGATGTGACAGCTTTTGTATCCAAATCCAGTATTTATTATTCAATAAAGAAAAGGAAAGAACCAAAATGGACACCGTTGATAACAGTTTCTGCGCTGCTCACGAAGAACCAGATAACAGGCTTATCTTGGGTGGTGTCCTTGACCAGAAAGAGGTTCCAAGGTAAGTTCAAATTCCAACGCTAATGATAATACCAGACCCAACCTCGATATTTTACAATTCTCGGTTTATGATCCATGCCAGCATAATCATAATTAATCCATTACCCAATGAATCCATAGGAAAAAACAGCAGGTACACCAAAGAACAAAAAAAGGTGTTTGCAATTGATAGAAACCATGATAGCAAATATTTCATTATAACAAAAAGAAGTAAAAAGGTACTCACAGTAGGTACAACAGTAAAGAAAAAACGTATCCCTTAGTTGAATGGGATGACTTTACTTCAATTTATATTATAGAGCACATGTCTAACTGTTCAAATTTTAGACAGAATTTTACATGTACACTTTTCACAACGGTCAGCAAATAGGAAATAAAGGTATAACTTCCGCGACCGGCTGATAAGTAAATTTTCCGGAAAAAGTAAAACAAATTGTGGCAAACGGCAATCTCAAATAACTAAAATCCCCAGAAAAATTTACAACACTCAAATTCGTCTTCAACGCATGAGTGTAAACACGGCTGTCTAACTGTAGGGAGAAATTGGTCAAAAAATCAATTTTAAATCCGAATTTTCGTTTATATGCGAAATAATACGGTCACATAATACAAAAATGTTATACGTTAACGCTGTTAAGATAAAATTGAACCAACAATTACTATTGATAAGAGTAGAATATTTTATTCTTATCGGCATTGATTGAATATTAATTAATTTTACACAAATACACCAAACACGCCTACTTTCTAAACGCACCTCTCTATTATTGTACCAATTTCTTTTGTTGTCAAATTTATCAATTTGAATTACATCGTAAGTTTAGTTGCCTAAACTATAAATAAAAAGTGTCCGTTAACTAAATTTACCGATTGTACATTTAAATAAATGAAACAATTGATCTATATTTATTTTTAAAGTAAAATATTTCAATTATATTAACTGCAGCACGTTATCCTTTTATAATTAGTGCCCATATTGTAGCAGATTATGGCATTATCTATTCAAACACAATTTTTTTCAGGATTTCTAGAAAAGCAAAAGTGAACAATATGAATAATTTTTATAGTATAAATGCCCATTTCAACATGCAGTGCGGTATGTCACTCACTTTTTATTTTTTGAACTTAATTTTGGGTGTTACAGAAAATCAAATTTCAACGTAATATTTATATTAAAAACGAGAACATGTTAAATAGAAATTTTAACGAAATAAACTCATATTTAATTCGCTCCATTGCTATGCCGGGTAAATAAGTAAATAATCTTGTAAATCTTAACAGCGCCCTCTAGAAAAATTTACCGAATTAAAAACCCCACACTCTCAAAGCATGGGCGGCCGAGTAATTTTAATTCTTAAATAGAAACTGAACAGGAAATCAAATAGCAGAAACACCGAGGCAGAAACGGGTACGTAATATTTTTCAACGGTTGCCCCCTTACCTCTTATGAAAGCGTTTGTTGTTGAGTTGCGGTCAAGTACTTGGTTAAGTGGTATGTTAATGATTCAGAAGAGCTGACTATTGGTTTCAGAGGGATATCTGCCTTGTGAATCTTCGGTAACCCGCAAGAGTTTTGAAGAAACGGCTTTGATTCCTAAAATTCGTTTTTGAGTATCTTCTGGAAGGAAGGTGATTTGATGAGTAGTAATCTCGTTTGTGTCGGATTTTTCTTCAGGGATCTGAACTTTGCCGGATCTAAGAGTTTAATAACTTTTGGGTTGTAGCCTTCGGTTTAAGAAGAACGATGGCGTTTTTCTTAACAACTGGTAGAATGACGATGTCCTTATTGTTATGCCATGAAGACTCAAAAAGAAACACCACGTCGTAACGTGCCAAACTAACACAACAGCGAGGGGTGGGTCTAGAAAAAATGTCTCTCACTTACCTTTATAGATGACCAAAGATCCTTATCCGGCGTCAGATTTGATGTTTTATTGGGCGCCACCCAGATCTTTTCTAAATGTACAACAAATGCTTATTAAAAATCCGCGTAAACACTTGAAAGGAAACGTTTTAAAAGAAGGAAAAGTATGGTGTTCTATTGAAATGCAAGTTTATCATACAAAATCGTTGATTACACCACGATTGTGTTTTTTTACATTAAACGCATTTTAAAAGAATATACCAAAGTTGACTTAAAAACTATTTACAGATTTATAAAGTTTGTAAAACGAAGTGGAACTGTGGTCTTTATTCAAAACAGAATATTACTTTAGCCTCAACTTGAAATTTACAACCCCCGCCTCAATTCGTTTCATTTTAAACAACAAACAAAAAAAAAAAACGCATGGGCATCCTAACTTAATTAGTTTATTCTTAAATGCGCACCAAGCACCATATATGGTAATTCTCCGAAGTAAACAATCAATTTACTTTCAGTTGTCTTGTTTTCTTCTGATAAATCCCACAATACGTTAGTCGTTACACTTAAATTCTTAACAGGAACAGTTTAATTACGCCGAATTAATCGATAAATGCTTTGAACGGTATTGCATTTCTATATTAGTTTGCAGGTACGAGAGAAACTCGAAGTGTACGCAAGCGTTGTTTCGGCCTTAGTCAAACAAAACTTCCCTTTAATTTCGCGAACCGTATTGTTTCTTGCACGTTTATTTATTTAATTATTTTTTATTTTTTTACACCAGGGTACTTAACAGAGTTGTATAGAAACTCCAGTTGTAGAGTAACACAAAATACCAAGAGAAAGAAAGTGAACAATGACAAGAATAATTAACAAAATTTAAACGTACAACAAATGCTAACGATACAAGAAGTATTAATAAATTATACTTAATATGAACTTATTTTAAAATTATCCTCTAATGCATTTAATCACACATCTTTTAAAGTAATTTTGAGACACACCAAAAATACCGAACTATATTCATTAAAAGACTGCAACATTCTGTTTATGGGCGAATGTTTAGGGGCAGTAGATGCTAAGTTAACCTTGAACAATGTATCAGTTCGAGTTATATAAATTTTATATTGAAATTGAATATTTTCAAAACAAATACAAGAAATTGGGTTATTACATAATTTATATAAAAATAAAATATCAATGGCCGTGCGTCTATTTTGAAGTGTTTCAATATTATTAATGAGTTAAGTTTGTATGATAACAACTGAAATGGAGGTTTTTATGAAATCAATAATTTATCTGGTTAATAAACTTTTTTTGTACTTTTTCAATGCTGTCAATATATTTATCATAAAAAGGATTCCAAACTGTAGAAGCATTTTCCAGTTGGTTCCTAACTAAAGTAATATACAACGCGATCAATGTTTTTTTGTCTAAAATTTCTAGTTGTTCTGATGATAAAACCTAAACGTCAGCTTTTTGAAATTCGATGATAATTCATCGAGAAAAAGCAATTTACAAAAGAGCTGACGATGCAATTGCTAATGCACATTGCAAAGAGAATTGTATGGGCCTGAACGTTTGGGTCTGCACGTTTCATAGCATTCTACACCAAAGATATAAAAAGCTGACATACAAGTTTCCCGACACATTATGTCACGGGTCCACGGACTATATAGTTGATCGTGAGAACCAGAGAGGGTACCTGTTTTTAGTAATATGTTTTGTAGGAATACTTACCGCAATGATATCGTTTAATAATGAGTAAAAAAATTTAGAAGCATTTTCAGCATCGCTTCCACTCATAAGATCCTCCCATTAAACAACATTAATTTTTTTTGTTTATTGCCGTATAATCTGCTAAAAAAAATTTTCTATTATAACTAAATGTCACCTTACTTATAAGTTTCGATACACTTAGGTAAATTTCAGAGCTTCGTGATGTGGATCTTCTAGCATTAGAGAAAAATTACACAGATTTACATCTAAATTTAACGCATTAGATATAACTAAATCTAGAGTTCTGTTATTACAATTTTTCACACCATTAAATTGAAGCAGTTCAATAAAAGAAATATGATTTGTAAAAACTTTAGCTGACGGATTACTATGATTATTACTCGGCACAAAACTATAAGTACCATAGGAAAAAGTCCAGTTAATAGTGGACCAGTAATAAAAAAATATCATTAGGGTGTCGATAAATGATATCACTAATTTTATTTAAATTCCTGTCCTTCCTATAAACGTTGAAGTTTTGATTGCAAAATTTGCTATTTTCAATTTTTGGTTGAAGCCAGGTTTCAGTTAGGCATATAATTGGATAAGTTGATTCCGTAGTGGCGATAAGAAAAATCTTCTAATTTAGGTCGTAGTCCACGGACGTTTTGTGATAAATACTTACACCCATTAGTAAGTTTAGGAATAACATAAATATAAATAAACAACAACGAAAAATAGAAAATAAAAAACAGCATGAGAATATTAATTTATCTTTTTTAAGATAAGAGTCGTTATCATAAATATCACTTTAATACTCGCATACAAATTGCTTTCGTTAGTTTGTACGCTAAGAACTTTACGCATACTGTTCAATATTTTGCGATTGGTAAAAATAACAATTATGATCCGCTACTCGTAGTTTTGAATCTGCTTACATTAATGTAATGTTAATAAAAAATTACTGTGATAAATATAACAATTGTTTTTTACTTATCAACATTTACAAATGGCTAATCTGGTATTTGCACATTTAAAATAAGGTCTTGTCTATTTTAATGACGTTTAATTTCTAATGCTTCCAAAATTTTAGTTCTTTATGACTAGTTAATTAATGGTTTGATTCCAAAATATAATTTGAATGTTTATTTCTAAAATCGGTCAAAAGTTCCTTCTATCTTATTTCAAAATATCTAATGTATTGTGCTATGAATTATATGAACATTTTAATTGCAAACTCCTGATTATTTTAAAGTGTTATTTTTGTCCTTTTCATTGAAAACTAGACGTTTACCCTGTTTTAAATGTCCGAAATTTTATGAATCACCCTTTGCAATAATTTACAGTTTCAAGTTATGGCTTCAGGCCAGTTAATCCGATATCGAGTGTACTTATACAATAGCAAAATCTATCCCATTTTATTTTGTTTATGTATCTGCTCAATTAAAGGGGAACAACTAATTTATATACCTGTTGTAAACGGCGTCATTATAAACGCAAAAGACTGTACCGCGCGCGCACACGTTCCTTTTAAGATGAGATAAAAATGAAAAAGAAATTACAATACAATTGTACAATTAAATTATAAACAACTGTTATTTCAAGAAAAAATGTGTAAAATAAATATTTTTGAATATATTCCAAGATCTCAAAAATCTATTTAGGTTAACAACCATTTTAGGTTGATAGATTATGCCCAAATAAGACCGCCACGAAAAGTTTTTTAATATCTTGTTTATATAGGGACAGACGGAAAAAGGGGTGTTAAAATTTTGAAAACAATTGCATAAGCTTTTTTGTGATACTTCCCTCGATCTAGGTTGCCATTTCAAAAAATTTAAAATGGCGGCCGTACGTTACGCTGACGTTAAAAACATTTGACATTTGCTTTATAATATGCAGAATAAAGTTTCATTTATTACAATTTTATAATTTTCCCTTTATGTGTTTCAATGATAATCCCTTTATGCGGGACTTTTCAGCAAACTTGTATTTAAGTGTAATTTGAGTAAATTTTAATTATGTATTATAAATTTTAAGTAAATAGGGTATCTGTATTTTAAGGAGTGAGTAGATATTATACAGGGTAGTAATTAACGATTTTCATGTAGTTAGTTACCTTCCCAAGATGTTTACATGTAATTTTTTCTATGCCGCTCTATTTTTTCGTCTAATTAACCGTGTCCCGTATGGAGCTTTTGGATGGATATTTTTAAGGAGCAGAAATCTTTACTTTAGAGAGACTCATTAATCATTAATTATCACCTTGTGCAATTTTTTCAACAGAATTATAAAAGAACAAAAAAAATCTTTCATAACGGTATACTAATATAAAGTATAAAGAACAGTTCACCACTGACAAATACAATCTTTTTTTTGTTAGACGAGCTTTGAAATGTAGCATCAACAGGAACACTTACTTTAATTTTAGTTATTCACACACTTCTAAAATGTAAATGTAAGATTTCAATTGGAAAAAAAAAACTAAAATATTACATTATAACCGTAGTAACTGTTACTCTTCCTAACTTGATGATTTCCTTCTGAAATAATTAGCGTGTGCATGACTTCGCACCTCTTCATAATTATTTAATTAATAATATTATTAACAGCATCCACGGAAGTTAGGTATATTCAAATTAAAGTTTGTACAATAAAAAGTACATATAGTTATATTGCAGCAACAGTGTTATTAGAACTCGATTATTGAGTAATTAATCACGTCAAAGTGTAATTATAATTATTGTTAACGGTTGCAAAGTATCTTGCGGCAGGTCAAACACAACATTTCTGAGATTCCACTGTCACAGACCAAGAAACCTTTGAAACAAATCACAAGTTCAATCAATCAACTTGACAGATAAGCATTTCGGCTTTGCAACTAATCACACGGTTTGGAAATGGGCGTTAGTACCAAAAATCTTCAATTTAATTATTGTAAACAACAATAGAAAGAAAAAAATATGTAACAGGTAAATAATCTTTGGTAATGGACGTGAATAATAAACAGTGTAATATAAGTGGGGTATGATACATATCGTCATAATGATATCGTCTATTGATTACGGTTAATATTTCGAAAAAGATAGTGTAATATTAAAATTATATAAATCTAAGTACCATTTAATATAAACTGACAGTTTAAGTACACGTGCACACGCGCGCACATAATGTTCGTGAGACGTTATGCAGGTAAAGAAAACAGAATGAAGAGATCGGCACAAAAGCATATAACCTGCCGTTATTTGTCAGTATAATGGTCAGGTCCAACGTATATAAGTGCAATATCATTGCCCTTAATTGTAGGGGTGAACATTCGTCAGCCCTCGAAACTGGTGAAATATTACATTAGTTAGAGCAAGCAGTGATTGTAGTACGATAACAACGCTATTTTTGTGGTATCCACTTTAGTAATAAAAAACACGATTTCTTGTTCAACCTAAAAATTTATGTTTTAAACGTCCTTTTAAATATTAATAAAAAATCTATTTTAAAACCTTTCAAACCGCACGAAATTTATTTTTCAAAAATGAATTTATTAAGACATTATTACTTTAGTTTGTTTATCATGGGAGTTGAATAAGAATTCAATTATCTACGTAAATTTAACATTGATCAAAGTTGTGTGAATAACAAAATATTAATCTCGTGTGTCAACCACGTGACTTCACTATTTATTTAACAAGGTCTCGCTTAGAAACTGACAATTTGGCAGATCATTTAATTACTTTTCATGAAAACTGGAAGTTGCTTTAATTGAGCCCTTAGTAGTGCCACACTTCTTCGACGTATGTGACACATAAATGAATAGATAATTTTTGTTCGGTATCGTTCGGCAAGTAATTATTAGATAGAGAACTATTACGCTTGTTTGACACGGTACTAAATTAAGAACTAAGTGTTTAGTTTGTGTTAATCTTTTTTTTTGAAATATTTTATTCATTAAATGTGTGTGTATGACACCATACATTATTTCAATACTAAATTTACTACAAGTGCATGCGCAAACGCCAAAGGGTAACTACAAACCTTGGTTTCTTGCTGATGTATCTAAAATTACAATAAAAAAGAAAAAATTGTTAATATTAGCAGGTGCAGTTAGTGTAATTTTGTTAATATCAACCATCATAAAAAAGAGACAGAACCGTTCAAATATGATTAGTTAAAAAAGAAACTGGCAAAGGATAGCTCGGCAGAAGGGCGGACGGTAATAGTATATTAAACAACAAGTTTCATAAGGCACTTCTTTTTCGCACGTATCCAAGTTTAGAAAACGAGCCGCGAAGCGGGGAGTTTTCTAAAGGACAAGTGCGAAAAAGGCTTTTTCTATTTTACCCATTTAAAAACACCCAAATATTTGAATAGTAGGGACACGAGACACGAGGAATTTCTTCCCTATACAAAGCAAACGCAGGCGCATAAACGAAAATTTAATTTCATAACCTATATTTCTATTTACGTGTGTTTTGTAATTCAAAATATTTAATAAAATTATTATACAATATCAGGAAGAAAAACAAACATTATTTATTTACCAGTATTATCAAATTTACAATTATTGAAAATCTTAATATTAATAGTGCAAGAATCTTTGCCTTCAATATGATTTCTGGATTTTGGGTGGAAATGTTGACATTCTTACCCATGTTGTGAATTTCCACATTGTGAGTGTTTGGAATACATTGTATATTGGAAGCATTACTTGATTGTAAGTTAGCCGTTGAGGTGCTAGGTTGTGCGAGTATATCTGCGACTTGAATCTTTTTGCTCAGAGATGTTTTAATGTACCCTTCAGCAACTGCCCCAAACTTCCACCCACTATGACGCTTAATGCCAATTGGACTATTAATACAATAGCCATTGCGGTATGTTAAGAAAAACCTTTCTGTTTTACAATTTTCCTGCCTCAATGAATAATATTTTTTAATGAAATTGATCCAATTTTGTTGAGTGATTGCAAACAACCTTGGTACGTTATTTTTTGTTTTCGGAATTGTAATTAGAATGTTTTCTGTATTAAATGACAAATCGTTAATTTTATAGTCATAATTTCCTCACGACGGCAAGCACCTGCATAACCAATAATAAGACCAACTTGAAGCAAAAAGCAAATATTGAATTACGTTGCTGCTAGTAGTAATGAAAGAAAATCAATAGGTACCTTAATGGCTAAAAACTTGTGATCATCGGCATCTCGTAAGAAGCGGTCAATATCCCCAGCTTCTAAAATTTTGGACTTCTTTGGTTGATACCCTTCAGACAATCTCTTCAAGTACGAAATTAATTTATTATACTTTGAGATATCAATATTATTTTCTATATTTATGCAAGACTTTAATTTAGAATATGTTGACCAGAGCGTAGATGACTTTTTGGTTTCATTCAATTTTTGAAATAAACTAACATAACATTTTCAGAAATACCAGCTTTGTTTTTGCACGCCATATATTGATTGCATTATACTCTTTTTCATAAACTGCTTTTGATTTTGTAGGTAACAATGCATTCATTACCTCAGCCGCTGCTTCTTCAAACTCTGGTGGGGTACAACAATCTTCCATTGCAGAAACCAAACGATCTATGTACTTTTTTAATATTAGTTTTTTCTACTTTTAATATTAATTTCAAATTTGAATCTTTAAATTCAAATAATTGAAATTTAAATGTCAAATGAACGCAATAAAATTAAATTTGTGTTAAATTTTCTTTTGTTTTTGTAAAAGTAAAGAATACTAGATTCACAAAGCACTACTAGATTACCGCAATACTGAAAAATTTTATTTCTTTCAAACCGTTAAAAATGGGGTAAAATAGAAAAAATAGTATAAGAAATTTGTGGCTTATGGCATATTATCGCACTTGTTCATTCAACTTGAACGCGTGCGATAATGTAGTGCAATAAGCCACTAATTTCTTAATGTACTATTATGTAACGAGTTTTTTTATACTATTTTTTCGATTTCGATAAAAACTAATGCTATTTATATAAATTTTATATGTACATAAATCAGATAAAAATATAATGTATGATGTCAAAATAAAGTTGGCACTACTGATTAAATTTTTAATTCATATTGTCAATTACGATTTCACTGGTATATAACAATATTTATAATGGAAAATGATAATAGAACTGAAAATCATGCACCCCACCAGAAATTAAGGATATGGCAAAGACGACAACTGAAAACTTGCTGCCTGAAAAATCTAAAGAATATAGAAGATTTATGGTTTGGTGTGACGAGAAGAAGGTAAATAATGTGACAGAAAATGTGTTACTCGCATATTTCGAAGTAAAAGCACCGTGTTACGGTTTTATTATCTAAATGTAGGACGTGTGCCGAGAGCAGTATTGAAACGTGTGTCGCGAGTAATATATTACGACGAAAGTCGTATTTGGCGCGCATTTTGCTAATTTTCTATTGGTAGAAATTAAAATTCGGCTAAGATTCCTAGACGAACAACAGACATCTTCTTTTCTTCCGTATGGGTGGTTTAGTGTGCATCTTGAAATTGAAATTTACCCAAAATTGATAATGTGTGAATTAAGATTCCCAATACAAATTAATGGTTAAGTCTAAATCCGGCTAAATTTACCGTGAGTACACATTGCTTTTCTTTTTTTTCGTTTTTGTATTAATTTTAATTGCCACGTGAAATATTTTTAGCACGTTGCGTGATTTTATGTTCTCGCTCTGTGTTATACCTGGAGGTGTTGTAGTGGCTGATTAAGAACCTTCCCTATCAATTAAAGACCACCCCACGGTTTCGCATTAGTTAAGCTGCAGACAACCGGTGGATACTACGTCTAACAGGGGTTGGTTATGCTTCATAACTTCATCGAGGGAGCCTATCGCTTTACGTTCTTCTTCGCACACTTTCCCTAAGAGAATCCTGGGGTTACCTAACTTCCCGAACTGTCGATATCGTCGCTAGCAGGAAACTTTCAACTGCATCCTACAGATTACAGCTAAGTTTTATTATTTAAGTAACTTATTCAGTGATAATGCGTATGAAGCTAAAGTACATATGACATGGAACGGCTTGATCTCTAGTGTTTAAGTAATTTTGGGTTTGCGGGAGGTACTTACCTTTTTAATCTTAGTTTAAGTTAGTTTAAATTGCCGTGTGTAAGTGATATGTGGCCGCAGAGCCTTTTTAGTAACCAATCCACAATTGGAACGTTCACATTAATTTTGGTGTATCTAAAGCTTACCTGAAATCAGGCACATTAATTGCGAGCCTTATTTATTATTAAGCTAGGCTACTGCTGGCGCACGTGAATGTATGCGACAGTCTCTCTATTTCTGTCACATTAACCTATTACTTTAAGATTTCTTTGTTGTTTTTTTGAATTGTCTGCTTTTCTTTTTTGTTCGTGTTGATCTAGCATATTAGGCTTTAAGTAAAACATATCTCCTGTTGGTCGATTTCATTTCTTTCATTTACGCAGCAGGTGGCGCCTAGTTAGACAACAGTTTAATTTCTTAGAACTCTTTAGGGACCTCCGCGACTCTCCGACGAAGCCGGACGCTGCTGTTCTAACTATTATAAATACTTTATCTTCCACGAACTTAGTGCGCTACATCGATCTGTATTTCCTTTGGTTGTTTTTTTTAGGTTGTTCCTCTAGAGCCGTCGTTATTTGTAAACCACAACCTTTACAACAGAATTATAAATCTTCTACATCATGGTCACTTTACTCGATGATTCGATCTTGCTTGCTTATTTATAAAAACATAGACATCTCAAAATTCTTAAAATTGACTGCTTTATTGAAGAGAAAATCAACCAACTATGAAGCAAATAAGTCGAAAATTTTAGAATTAATTGTCATTAACAAATTTATTGACGAGGCAGATAACAAAATATATCTTGCACTTAAGATACGTATACAATTAATCAAATGTAAATATCTAAATTATAATGGTACTTATCGGGTTACTAAGGAGTAATGATGTTAAAATTCATTTTTAAAAGAAAAATCAAGTCAAAACGTTGACCTAAAGATATAATATGTATTAATCCGTAGTAAGCCAATTAATACATTAAGTAGTATTACAGAAGTATTATTACATTAACAAATATAAACTATTAGATATTTCTTTATTACCAAACATATTTAACGGTTTCAGGTTATCTCAATTATCAGCTATTGTGGGGCATGTAGACGTGACAAATTAACGAACAAGAATACATACGATGTTGAAATAAGGACCGATTGCGTTATTGTAAATGTACCGAAAACGAAAACAAATGTTTCAAGATTGTTTTACATCACAGAAGCATCTTGGATCAATTTAATCAAAATTACGTTGGATTACGACCAATGCATGTCACCCATCGACGTTTCTTCTCGACTTACTATCATGGTAAATGCATTACAACACCAATTGGTATAAACAAAATGGGCAACGTTCCCAAAAAAATTGCTGAATACTTCAAATTGTCTAAACCAGAATTATATACGGGCCACTGGCCGGTGGCGATTTATTAAGGATTAAAGAACATGGTGGGTGGAAGTCATCAGGAGTAGCAGAATGTTACGTTGATGCTTCCTTAAAACGGAAAATAGAAGTTGCATAGATGTTGTCTGGTCCTAACAAAGTTTTGACGTCAGGTGGTGGAACTTCGTCTGGAACGAAAATTATTAGAACATGAGTAGAGATTAGTGATGGCATTCGTAGTCAAACTATTACCACAGATTCACTACCAGGAATAACAATATCTGCCAAAGATACTGCTGTGGTAAACATAAATGTGTACGATCACTGCAGCATACAAAGTCACCATTCAAACGTGTAAACATATCACCTTTTCTTTGTACTAAAATAAAAGCATTGAAACGGTATCTAAATTGGTCTAAATGGTTCGTTAACAAAATCACATAACCACAAAACAAATACACTACACGTCTCAAGTTGGTGCCACACTAACCAAATTTCCTAAAAAATGTTCCTAAAAGCGTGTTACAAAGTAACACTTTTCGACATGCAAATGAGCACAAAAGCGTGGTACAAAGTAGGGTTTGCAATTTCGAAATAGAAAAAAGCATTTTGACAATGTTAAATGAAGAATTACTCTACAAAGATCCTTCTGCATATAAAAACTTTCTAAGAATGAATAAGGCATCATTTGACAAGCTATTGACTTTAGTTGAAAGTCATATATAAAAACAAGACACGTTTATGCGCGACTGTTTACCTGCTAGAAGTAAGCAAGTATGAAAAATATTTAAATAATAATATCATTGTTAAAAAGGCAATTTATAGAGTAAATTATGTTACTCTAAGCTTGAAACAACACTTCGCTTTCTAGCAACTGGAGAGTCGTATAGATCCCTCATATACAGCACACGTATTGATGAATCAACCATATCAAACCTTATTCCAGAAGTATGTCATGCCATATACAACGTCCTCAAACTAGAACATTTAAGAGTAATATTATTAATAAAAATACTAATTCAGAAAATTCAAAATTTTTGAATAAGTGTATAATTTCATTTCTTCTTTTTACAGACACCGGATAAAAAGAGTGGTTATAGCTGAAGAATTTGAAACATTATGGCAGTTTCCTAATTGGATCGGGGCCCTAGATGGACGCCATATAAGATTTTGGTCGCTTATTTCTGATCTTATTACTACAATTACAAGGGTGATCACTTCATTTTTCTTCTAGCTATGGCAGATGTAAAATTGCTTACTGCAATGTAGGACTAAATGGAAGGACCAGTGACGGTCGAGTTTTTAGTGAAAGTGGTTTATTTAAAGCTATGCGTTTAGGATATTTACCATTTCCACAAAATGGACCACTGCCTGGGCGATTGTTGGAAGTTCCCTTACATTTCTCCTTACAACGAGGATTATGAAACCTTTTCTGAAGCGAGGGTTATAACATAACCAAAATTTTTAATTATTATACACTATCTAGAGCTCGTCGAATGATTGAAAGCACATTTGGAATTTTAGCAAACAGATTCAGAATTATTCTAAAAACTATTAATTTAAGAGCAGAAAAAGTTGAAATAATTACTTTAACATGCGTCGTTCTTCACAATTACCTAGCTACAGAAAATTGGAATAATTACACAGATGCATCTCAAGACAAAGTTATAACAAAGTCATTAGAAAGACTTGCACATCTTCAAGGAATTCCTGCACAATTTATACGAGAAGAATTTAAAATTATTTTAATGCTTCAGGAAGTATGGAATTGCAAGATGATGTAGTCGGAAGACATAAAACTAATGTAAACTTATTTATTTATATTTTTTGCTTGTGAAAACATGTTCGAGTTCTTTTTGCAATATGTTTTTTCCTAGCATCATGTGTTGTTAATTATATGTTAAGTATCTAAAAATAGTTCTTCGTCCTCCTCTATTGTTGTCAATTGCTTGATAATATATTCACGAAATATTTCGTCCTCTAAGCGGATTTCGGGTACTTTTAGATGAGAAGTACAAGCAGGTGTTCTACTAGCTGCACTTATTTCTTTTAAGAGGGCATTTAAATAGTTTGTGAAAAACATGTACCTACTAAAATCTATTAATTTTCAAAACAAGTTTAGTTACAGTCAAAACGGTAAACAGTAATTGAAGTAGAAGGTTTCAAAAAGGTAATCCCATTTTTGATTCATCAAATGTATATAATTACTGATTTATCAACAATTGAAAAACAATAACAATTCAAAATTGATCATTACGGATAACCACTAAAACATAAGATAACCCGTGGTAAGTTCCAATGTTTCGAATCCTTGAATATGACTTCTCTCAAATGATTCGTTTGTATTAACAATAAACTTTTCTGTTAACATTTATTAATTGAAGTTCAGCAGTATTGGCAAAGATGGCGCAAGAACTGTGTAACTAATACCAAAGACTATCCTTTTTGCTAATACCGATGCGATAGTTAATGTGCAGCCTTGCCACAATTGTATAATTTTGACTTATTAATCATAGAAGATAAACACAAAAGACAAGTTTGAGTGCTCATGTTCATTTCCCATTTTCAAGACTTATTCGGGGGTTGATAATAAGTATGTAACTAATAGCTGAATTGTATTTCGCATATCCGCGTGTATAGCTTGCAACACCGCCTTATGTAAATGTGTAAAACACCTTATTAAAGACAGCGCCTTCTGTTAGAGAAATTACAAAATTACCGATACTGGTAGATATCTAGACTAAATTTAGGAACTATAATGCGATACTAACGCCATCCGTGGATGTTACGAGTTTGACATTTTCTGATGCCCCACTTAAGATGTTATTGGCGTTTTTAATGGTTTCATCTTCATTGCTGTCAATTTTTCTCTTTTTTTGTCAGTTCGCCAACATGTTTGGGCCTAGACTTAAGTTACCTTTGGAGTCCACCATAAGTGGGGGAATAGTATCGACCCTAATAATATTAATTTTTTCACTAGATTGCGTCGGATGAAAATTTGTTGCTACCTCTTCATATAATGGACCAGTATCAAAATTATCAACAATATCTTTAGATTCGTAAGGTATACCTTCTCGAGAGTTCTCACATGACTCACTTGTTGTGGGAGAGGCTAACGGTGACATAAAGCTATCTACAGATTGACGTAGAATACTGTGCTCAAGAATAAATTGCATTTGTTCATAATACCATATGTTGGGTTTATAAATCTGAAAACCAACAGAAAAACACAAAAACTGCACCAAAACTTTACTCGGACACGTGTTTCAACAGCTAAGCTGTCATCATCATCCTGAGTAAAGTTTTTGGTGCACTTTTTGGGGTTTTTCTGTTGGTTAAATAGACGCTGCAGTTGGTGTTCCTTTCCTTTGGTTATAAACCTGAAATTAAATAGAGCGTTAATACTTAAAGTATACTTACACTTTATAGTGTTTCCTGATCAGTCCCCATTCCACTCTTCAAAGAATTCACATATTTTCTGTGCTCCGACAACAAGTTAGTGCAGCTGTTATTAAACTTAGATTTAATTTCTGTTATTGATACCGATGGTCTTATAAATTTAAATTCCGAACAAATGCGTTCACGTGCATTATTTCTAGCGTGTTCGTTTTTGTATTCTGCACTTTTCACAGCATATAAACAAGAACATTCCTTATACAACTCTATAAGTAATTGTACCTGCGACTGTGACCACGACATGTTTTTCCAATGATAAGAACTAGGTATCATCAAGTTTTATGCACAAAATAATACAAATTGTCCCGTGTCAAACAGTCCTTAGTTAAAATATTTATTTTCTACCCATCACAATTTATTGTACAGGGTTGGACACTATTTTGTAACATCAAAACGGTGAATAATGTAAAAAAACTGCATGTATAAATAGGCAATCGAGATCACTCGATGTGACACTTACAAAATATTTTAGATTGTACAAGGTGCTTCAGAAATATGTAACTTTTTAAATCGAACACTATACCGTGTGTCTCACAGAATAGTTGACATAGGCATTTAGCATGTAAAATTAAAAATTAATGTATATGTTATTTTCTATAAACATTTTATTGATGATTCAACAATAGAAGTCCGGGGCTTTGCTCAAAAAAGAAAAATTTTGTCAAAAGTAAATCGGTAAAGAACAGCGCATTCAAAATGCAACTCCATGTTGTTTAAATGGGGTGCGATTTCTAATCCAAATTGTTAATGTGGAAAGGAACTAGAGATCGTTGCACATATTGTGGAGAATTGTCAATTATCAAACTTTAAAGGAGGGTTTGTAAACGTTCATAATTTAACGGACGAAGCTATATTATGGCTTGTTAATCTGAAGAACATCTGAAGTTAAGCAATATTTTGTATTCTTTGTCCTGATTTTTCTATTATTTTGTTTGCTATTTCTTTAACCTACTATTTTTTTCGACATTGTCGTGACTGGCGCTTGGACCAGTCCTTTATATGCTGTCATGAAATGGCTGTGCTGTTATATTTTATGTTCTTATTTACCTTCTATAATGTTTACACATTTAATATTCTTAAATATGACTACTAAGGTGGGTAAGGGCTGGTATGTTTAAGTTTTAGTGGTTTTCCTAAACGTTGAAGCAAATGATTTGCCAAAACGAATCGATCCACAATTGCACGCGGTTTCGTCACCACACTATACAGGTTTATACTGATCCTCTAGGGCACTACACATAACACTTACATCTCAATACAATATTAAAAATTTATAATGGCATTTCATTTCGCTGAAAGCTTAAGAATGAGCCACAAAATATACACACAAAATATTGGAATCACTGAAAATGTCATAACCAACGATAACCTTTAGTGATTAAATCACTTTTTAATAATACATCTAGTGGATCTAATGAAATTCTACCAAAGTTTTTAAAAGCATGTGCAACGTATATTGATAGTCTTCTGGTAGACATTTTCAATACTGCTTTGCAATCAAGTAGTGTACAAGTTCATTGACTGGAGGCTGTAATTATTACTATTTATAAGAAAAGAGAAGTTGAAAGTTGCATACCAATAAACATTGCATTCGTAGTCTATAAACTACTAGAAACAAATTGTAGGTATAGGAACGGCAGCATATTTATCCAACTATGTCTACACAAAATGAATGAGCTAAACTGCGGGAAAATACTGTCGATGTAGCGTATCTAGATGCAGATGCAAAATATTTGCTACCGTTTCCCACAGTATACTTGTCAACAAAGTGTTAGAACTTGGTATATTGGAATCTTTATTGAGTTGCACTCTTAAATTCTTAAACAATCGGAGATTCAAAATGAAACCTGGTAGTTTTTATTCTAACCCGTTCGGGTCCTCAGTACCGTTCCACAAGGCACTCTGTTACACTACCGATTTACAGCACTTCTCATACAGCCAGTTTTCAGTTTGATGACCTCATCTAGTAACGGACCAAAACGCTTTTGTCAAAGATCTACATATGGTATAGAGGTGGCTGCAAAACTTTGATACACTTCGAAATAAAGTGTTCAACAGAATGAAGTTGTAAAACATGCACACTAAACAACTAAACGTCAACCATAATAAGCATCTGAGAGGCCAGGCCATCTTTATAAACTCAGCAAAGAATAATTCGAAATATGTTTTAGAATGCACTTTTTTGTTAATAGAGCTTTCAATAATTTGAATTCTTTAGAAACTGAAACTGTTGATTCCTCATTTCTTAATCAATTTAAAATTCAAATGGATAAGTTTCTAGCGTTTCACTTCTTATGCTTAATAACTGAAATGCAATTACATAGCAAAAGTTACTTAAAAAATTCACTTCAGCAACTTTTCAGTACAAAATAAGATTTATAATAACACTACTATACAGGGTGTTACCTAAGTAATCTAAAATATTATATGGGGCGTTTCGTTACTCAATTTTAAGACGAAAACTTCATATAAACATGTGTGATAAGTCTTGTCGTTAATGAGATACAGGGTGTTAAATTGTTTATAATAAATCAACTCTGATTGTATTTGAAATTAATTTTTCCTGGTGACGCTACTGGTTTTCGAAAAACATGCTTATTCTAAGTGGCCTTTGGAATAACGTTGACAACTGTGTCAAACCTAAAAACTAACGCAAACAACGAACAATAAATTGTTAATAATACGATCTTGTTGTGTTAAGTTAACAACGATGCCTGTGTTTACTAATGCCGAAATGGCTAATATGCACTTTTTGTATGGATTAGCGGAATGGTAATGCCTTAGAGGCTAGACGTATGTATGCCCAGCGTTATCCTAATAATCGTTTACCATGTTCTGATACGTTTACTAGCTACATAATAAAATAATAAAACACCCTGTATCTCATTAACGACAAGACTTATCACACATGTTTATATGAACTTTTCGTCTTAAAATTGAGTGACGAAGCGCCCCATATAATATTTTAGATTACTTAGGAAACACCCTGTATAATAATTAATATAATATGGGAAAAAATCGTCAGACTGCATAATAATAGTTAAAAGTTCGTCAGTTGGACCGTAAAGACGCCGCGCACTCAATGCTTTTGAGCGCTGCTGGGACTGATGAACTATTAAGCATTATCATGCAGTCTGGCGATCTTTTCTTGTTATATTAATCATAATCCGATGTCGGATGATTATTTTTCTTAAATTTACATCATAAATAAGTAATGTGATAATTTGTAGTGTAGTATACACAGTACTACAATTTTGAAATGTTCGTCAGCATCGTACACCATAACTAATCGGCTCACAAAGGTCTGACGGTCAGTACACTCTACTTCAAAAAAGATAATATGAACTGCAAAAGTGGTTCCACGATACCTGTTCAAAATGTATATACCTTTGTCGTTCTTGCGGAAAAGTTTTTGTTTTAAAAACGTATTAAAAAGCATTAATAGCTTATCTGAAACGGAACCTCCGGGATAAATGAACATTTGATGAATATCTGGAAAAACCCTCGAACACATTGATTAGTATTTTTAAATGCGCACATTTTGTACTCAAAATTTTATATGTAGAGTGATCCAGATACAAGTGCCGAAAATATGTTACTCTTTTTTAAATGGAACACCCCGTATATTTTCACATATATGGATTCATTGGAAAAGTCTAACTTTTTCTCGTGTATAATATTCTATACCTATCTCCAACTGTTTACGAAATACTGACAAGTATTGTAAATCTGAATTTTAATAATTTAAAATCATAAAGTTTCCTTAAAATCTATACTCTGGCGTATAACAACGTAATAAAAATAATCATACAAAGAAATCACAACTAATAATTGATTTAATAATAAAGGTTCAATGTTTCGGCCGTTTACATTGAGGACTTTGTGTGTGAAATTCTTGTGTCCAATGAGGATTATCAATTGCCCAGTACTTGCAGTTTTGTCTGTTGACGTCTCCATTAAAAAAAAAGTTTCTTCATCAGAGAAAATAATCTTTGTGGTAAAATTTAAATTTTGATTATGAGCCACAATCATCTGCTCACAAAACTGTACTCTTCGGTCTAAATCGTCTTCTAATAGTTCGTGTATCAATCGAACATTACAGGGATGAAACTTTGCTTTCCGAAGTATTCCTGAAATCGATCCCAATGACAAATTGCAATTCTTGGAGATTGTCCTAAGGGCTACATGGGGGTTATCGTGAGTTTCTAACAGAACTTTCAGATATTTTTACTGGTCTTCCTTTAGATAAACCTCTAACGTGACCGTGTTCAACAAACTTCGATTCAAACCTACTGACAGTATATCTAGTAATTGGAGGTAGATTTGGATGAGTTGCATTAAATAAATTGCACACATCTTGCTGAATAGGCACTCTGTCCTCAAAACCAATCATAAGTATTTCAATACGTTCTTTCTCAGATAAATGCATTTTTTCAGGTCAGAATAAAACGACTGATATGAGTTTAATATGATCCCTGAGCAAAAATACAGTAAATGACTTACAAAGAAATGCTACAATTTTTTTAAAATTTATTGACAACTACTTATAACGTATCGTTGCTATTATAATACCGACAATCAGTAGTGCCAGGTGTGTTTTGTTATTTTAAATGATTATGTAAATTCACAAATTGAAATATCAAACATCAATATTTTGTAAACAATTGAAGACAGGTATAAAATATTAAACACGAGAAAAAAACTAGAATTTTCCAATGAATTCAAATATACAAAAATATATGGGGTGATCATTTAAAAAAAGATAACATGTAGGGTTATTTTCAACATCGCACCTGATACCTATTTTCGAATAGTGGTAATTGCTTTAGGGGTAGACGGAAGTACTAGAATGATACTTTCGAAATCCACATTAAGAATTAATATATCACATACCGGGTGTCCAAAATTTAATAAACAATTAAATTATTTTCAAACTCAAAAAAGTTTGTTATTTCAAATGTAACACCCTATATATTATTTGATGGGCGGATGAAGAATTTATTTATGTATCATTTTGCTATAACATTTCTTATACCTATTTCTTACGGTTTTCTTGGTAATTCATATTTTCAATTAAAAAAATCAACATTACTGAAACGGTAGAAATTTAATAATTGGAACATGAAAACAAAACAGGAACATTAAAAAATTTGGAACGTGAATGAAATTAAGTTACATAAAAAACAATGCAACACATAAAAACTTGGAACACAATGATATAAAATGCTTAGTGAATGTAAACGGAAGCATTACAATAAATGTTCTACATGGCCACCATTTTGGTTCAAACATTGAAGAAGTCTGTCATGTATTCCTCGCATAACAGACCTCCTAAGTTTGTCTGGACTTATGTTATTAAATGCGTCTTGAACGCGATTCAACAAATCCTCTCTAGTTTGAACAGGCCTAGCGTACACTATTTCATTTATACGGCCCCATAGGTAAAAATCCAAGAGCGTCAAATCTGGTGATCTGGGTGGTCATCTCCAAGGTCCCTGTAGGCCAATCCACCGATCTTCGAACATCAAGGTTAACTGTTGGTATACAGCTATAGTGGAATGTGCTGGATCACCATCAAGCTGATACCAAATGTTTGCTCTGTCACACGGAGGTAGATTATTTAGGAAATGATTAACAAATCCTCTGAGTATCCCTAGATATCTATTTCCATTCAAATTTTCATTGTACACTAAATATGCCACTCTATTGTCCATAACTAAACAAAAAACATTAAAACCAAAGTGATTCTGATGATTATGTTCCCTTATGACATGAGAATTAGCTTGTGCCCAATAGTGATTATTTCTGCGATTTATAATTCCTTCACTGGTGAACTTTGCTTCATCAGTCCAAATAATCTTAAAAATAAATCTCGGAATTTCGGTAATTTTTAACCACATGAATATGTAATCCGTGTACAGTTATTTCAGAAAAAGGATGCATTTTATGTTTTCTTAGTATTCTTTGTATTGATGCTCTTGAAATACCCAAATCTAGAGCTGCTGATGTGGTTGAACTTCGTGGATAAGCTTGAAAATAACCCAATACATTTACCTCGTTATCTTTATTTTCTAATACTGGCTTTAGGTGATTTCGAATTGTCCTTACGCTACCAGTTGCATTAAACTGAACTTCAATTCTTGCGAATTTTCGAAGAGTCATTGGTGGCAGGTTCGGATATCGTTCGTTAAATAATCTGCATGTTCGCCTAATAATTCGTCCACATGCACCATGAATACAAAACAAATTTAACAAATTATTATTGGAAGTAGAAAAAGCCAGCATGCTACGCATGCGTTAAGTCACAAAAATGAATTAGCTTCTAAAGAGCAGACAGTCATGAACAATAATTAGCACTTACATTAACATTCATCAGTTGAGTAATCAATATGAATGCAGAGTATGTAGTCCATGTGAATTCGTAAAATGAGTTGAGAGTATTCGGGTGTGCGCTCGCAACGAATCGAGTAGGTGAGGACGCACAAACGACATAACATATTAATATAGAAGATATGGATGTAGTCCGAATAGAAATTATTTATTAAAAAATATTTAGAACCGGATTTATTGGCTCGACCGCTTTAACGTAATACAACAAAGTTTATTTAGGTGGGATTGACTGTTTGGTTCGCATAACGCTCGCAGTTACGCGTGTGTGAGTCATCAAGTTCGTGCATACGAAGATTTTTTGGGTGAAATTGAATCCTCTAAAGTTAAACCATTCGAAAATTTGCAAAATTACGAATATTTTGATTTTTATTCGTGTTTTTACGTAATATGGTTCCGGAGTTATAAAATTACAGTATTCGTATAACAATGTAAAATTCCTTAAAAAAAATTTTTAAAATGATAAATTTTATTAAACATTATGTGATAGGGTCATAAGAGGAACGTTTTTTTAAATAAATTTTTTTATCTGTTATAATTTAGAAATTATGGCCGTTTTAGTTTTCGAATGAAATTTTGTTGGAAACGTTTTCGCTTATAACTTTGAAAACACGCAAGGTCTAACAAAACTGAAACGGCCAAAAATTTTATTTCTTTATCCGCGTATGATGCTTTTGAATTTTGAAAATCGGTCCGTAAATAAGCGAGTTGTGGTCAACTTACGGCTCAATTTGTTTGAAATTTTTTGACTATTTTAACATTTTTTAACCTCGAAGATGCCCTCGTACAAAAAAATCTAAATCGAAAAATAAAGACACATCTTTCGTAAACTCGAAACTTTTTCGAAACAAAAATATCTTAAGCCGTTCTAATGTGAGACGAATTTGAAAAAGGTTGATTTTCGTATAGATTTGAAAATGAATCGAGAGTAGGTGTGCGTTCACACTAACGACATAACATATTAATATAAGATAATCCACATTATTCTCCATTATAAACTGTATTACTTAAGATAATTAACAAAAATACTTCAATTGTAAGTTTATGTCTCAAAATCTGTAAATCAGATTAATACATATTCACAAAATTAGATTGTTTAATGTAATATACACACAAAAAATTAACAATTATTGTTTGAAATTAATTGATTAACCGTATACAATATTTTCGATAGTGAATGTAAAATTTTAATTGACATTTGCAAAAGCTACTTTAATCATTCGTACTTAATAGCCGAATTTTTATTAAATTTATTTACAAATAAAATTAATTAAATTTTAAAGTAACATAAAACATCGACCGGTGTTGAACCTCATCACTTGCTCTCACGCATTATTTAAACGTTACATTATCGTAATTACAAATGTTAAAATTTTGAAAATGAAGCATGTGATGAACTTTTCCAGTAAATTACAGTCAATAACGGTTACTAAATGTGTATCTACAATGTTTACGTTTATAAGTATTTAAGTAGTTAAGGGTACAATAAAATGCAATATACTTAATTATATTTCAAACGCATAGTAAAACATTTATAATCCTGTATATCTGGTCATTATGTATTTTAAATTAATTTGAGAAAAGATAAAACTCACAACATTTTTATGATCTATAATTTAAATTTCTACTAAAAGATCAACAGTTACAGATTCAACTAGGTTAGCGCAAATTATTCTCTATATATCAATTACGATTTAAAGATTTAAATGCACATCTAAGTGGATTCATTAGTAATTATGTTGCGCCGCTTTACTATCTTTAATGGTTGATACATTAAGACTCACAAAGTAAATTTCAATGGATTTTATATGTATTTTATGTTTCTTTTGTATTCTCGACTACGCTATTCATAAAGTGTGACTATCTGATCTAAGAGACAAGGGATAAGAGTTACGAGGACGTTGCAGACCGCAGCTTGACGAGGTGAGATCTGATCTACGGAGCCGTCAACGGTGACAGCCGCTGCTGGGAATGAAAAATCGAACAACAATCCAACTATGCCATGGTCCATGTATAATGTGATAAAAACGTGATTTCAAGAATTTACAACGTTTTCTATACGTAGTATTAAGAAGAATTTCAAACAAAATAAATGCGTATCTAATTTATATACTCACAAAAGGAACAACAGAAAGAAATTCGTTATTTGAATTTCGAGATCAAGATATTTGTTTTCGACTTGTCCTATTGAATTTTTAATCAATACCTTTGTAATGATTATGTTAATGTTTAAAAAGTGTGTTTTGAATATAAAGTTTAGTCGTACACGAACAAAATGTCATCGAAAGTGACAGGCTTAGAACGAACAGGGTTACGCATAATATAAACCACCTGAAGATTGATAGCTACAACAGAATCGGAACTAATTGGGTGCTGAAACTGTGATTGATGTAAAAATAATATGTGAAAATCATGGTGACTGAGAACAAATTGCAGTGTTTTGACTACCTGTGAAGGATTTATGTTGCGCTGTGGGCAGTATGTCCTTTAATAACGATACCCCTATCTGACATCAGCAGCTTCCGCTAATCTTTTCTTAGTCTGATGATTCTATTAGTCTTTAAACGATTACATTTAGTTAATCTTCTTTATCTTATTTATTATAATTCTTACTGTCTACAGGTACGATTGCAAATTCGGAGTTGTTTGATTTATGAAGCGCATTAAGATTATTCATAATTCAGCTTTCATGTTACTCCAGCAATATATGAATGTTTATCATCTCAATTGAAATTATGAAAATTATTACTACAGCAAATTCAACATTGATTGAAATGGTTTTAATCACAAAACAAATTAAAATAAAAAACATAACTGAGTTGAAAATATTGTAAAATATGGAACATCGCTAAAAACCACATAAATAATTTAATTCTTCTACTACATATAAGGTATATTAGGAAGAGCTGTCAAAACTTGAACCAGTTTAAATTATTTAGATGGTTTTGGTGTTAAGTTTCATTTACTATCATATAATTTAGAATTTAGAAATGGTATAAAATATTCCCTTAGTTAAAATAATCTTTATTGCAAAGTAATTATGACCGATTAAATTTAATATCAAGTTGAAAATAGAAGTTATGTTAATTGTGACACATAATCTTTTGACTTCTAGTATGTTCATATAAACTTTTATGAAGTTAATAAAGTATTTCCATTATATTCTGAATTACTATAATTCATAAATACGAAATCAACATATGGAGTAGATAGTTTTGATTACGTTTGGTGTGATATAATTATAAATTTTTCTTTTGCAGTAAAACTTGTAGATACATTTTAGGTAATATTGGCGTTTTGTACTCACGAAAATTATGAATGTTGTCGATAAGCCGATTAAAAAAAATTTTTCGACGTTTTAAAATACCTATATGCTCCACGATAATAATTAGTTATCGAACCTGCAGTTTTTCTAGTTAAGTTAGCGAGAATTGAATATGTTATTGTAATTAAAACTAATTAAATTAATTAAAAATTAAACTGAACACAATTCTTTCACGATTTTTGACTCCATTAATATAAAATTTAATAATTTTATTGCATTAACTGTAAAACTATTTTAAAATAATAATATCTACTTAGTTTTAAGTTAATATGAAACATGTATACCGGGTGAATACTTCAAAACCGGACATAGAACTTTATCTAATTTAAAACATTTAAAATGACACAAATGATCTTTTTACTAAAAATTTATGAATTTTTTCCTTCTTAAATTTACAATACATCCTAAAAATTTATAAAGGTTTTCCAGTACCCACCATTCTGTATTAAACAATATCCCAACAATATCATTCCATGTATAAAAAAATTTGCAAGCAAAAAAATGTGACAAACGATGTCAAATTTGCCATCAAAGAGAAGCTTGCGATTACGTCGCTCGGATATAACTTCCCAGTCTTGTAACTTTTTAAAAAAAATAACAGCATTTTAGTTTTTTAATATGTTGTTTATAATTGTTCATTCCATGTATAAAAAAATTTTGACGCAAAAAAATGTGACAAACGATGTCAAATTTGCCATCAAAGAGAAGCTTGCGATTACGTCGCTTTTTTAGTTTTTAATATGTTGTTTATAATTGTTCATTCCATGTATAAAAAATTTGGACGCAAAAAATGTGACAAACGATGTCAAAATTGCTATCCAAAAGGTGCCCACACGGTCCCGCAAGTAAAGTTCTCAATTACGACACCCAGAGTAGCTTTTTCTTCTCATAACGTATCGCAATGATATTTAGATTATATACCAATATAGTAATTTTGGTTTAAAATCAATTAAAATGCATTTATTCGTCTATATATACAAAATAATTTGTGTGGCTAAAAGTGTGGATAATTTCACGTGGGTAGATTTATTAGCCTTCAAAAAACTGAATTTTTAAATTTTTTTTACGATACCGTCAAAAATTCTAAAATCGTATAATAAAATAGTTATTTGTGTAACTTGTGTAAAAAAAATAAAATGAAAAAAAAACTGTAAAATAAATTGCTTTTTGCAGTAATGCTAAAAAGTGGAACTTTTGGTATGGTAACGGAGAAAAGGACGAAATAATTGCTTAGATAACGCTCCTTAAAAAAATACTCGGAAGAAAGCAAATGATTATAGTTCTTAAAATAGATATGAGTCAATGCTTGCTACATTGTAAGTACACTATGCACGAATACAACAAACTTAAGTCCAAAAAATGGTTTTTCTTCAAGGATTACCAACTGACTTTAAAAAATCCATAGAGCAAAAAAAAAATAGAATTATAGTTCTTCATACAAGATTTAATGATGATGAAGGTTTCCATAAAGAAGATCACTAGAGACACGCTCAAAGTCTCATTTTAAAAAATTCTGAACAACATTATGTAGTTGTTATAGACAATGTTTCCTATCACAACAAAAATAATACAGCAAACTACTCCATCTTATTCAAAAAACTGCACACAATGTCACAATTTTGCGATTGCTTCTATACAACTGTAATTTGAATCCTATTGAATTGACGTAGAATCAAATAAAAAATAAAGGTGCAAGGTATAACTATCAAAATGATAGATCTTCTTCCGCTAGTTTTGAACAAATGCAATAACATATGAAATAATAAGAAACTGAATTCGGAAACAGATTAATCCATATTTCATCAACGAAATTAACCAGATTTGCTTTTAAGACAGATATAGATTGCTTTTTGTGTTATTGATAGTGTGGGTATTTTTTAATTCACTTTTTTTTCAATTAGAATTTTTACCCGTCCACGTTTCACTTAGTTAAATTATGAAACATTTTAAAAATGTAGAAACCCTAACCTCCATGTACATAATTTAATAAAAATTGTAAACACAACAAAAACCACAAGCACACAATATTTGGGAGAGGTTTAACTATTTATGTTGAGGAAACATTCTATAGTTAGTTATAAATAACTTTTTTTATTTCATCAGTAATAAAACATTAAAAATAAATGCTTAGCTAAGTAATATTTTGATTAAAATGCTTGTCTCATTTCATTAGAACATTTTTTCTTAAATATCATTAAGATAAAAATGTATTTATTTATTATCAATCTATTGATTAGTAAATATTTTTACATTACATTTTTGTACTTTTATTATGAATATACTCAACATAACAATAAATATTTAAAGATTTATAATAATAAATTAAACTTTACACATAAAATTGGAATGGTCTCAGTCAAATGTCATTTAAATAATGAAAAAGAGCAGCCTTTTTTATTATGATTTGATTATTTTTAATAAACAAACATGTGTTTCGTTATTTATAGCATACATATCTATTTTTTAATGATTTTATAAATATATTTCAAAATCTGTTATAAATTAATTGAACTACCTTATGTTTCAATAATTAAAATTGTTTTTTTTTCTGTATTAACTATTTTAAAGCAGCAAAAGTTTAGATAAACAAGATTAATTAAACTGTAATTGTTTATATTAATTAAAACGAAAAAAATTTTGATATCAAAAATTGAAAATTAATTTATATCAAAATAATGGACATAGATAAAAAAAAACGATTGTCAAATAATTTATATTATGATGATTTTTATAAAAAGTTTAATATAATTAAAAAAAAAGAATTATAGCAAATTTGTCATACCGATGCGTTAATAACCCAAAAGTTATTTTTGTTGTATTAAATGTTTAGAAAACTTAAATTTGTAGTAATTATAATAACTTTAATTATTTTTTATGATGTAGAAAATAATTAAATTAAATTAAAGTAATACTAAATAATAATATTTTTACCCCTCATTGTCACTAATTTTATTTATTCAAATTGATTTGTTTAACCTCAAAGCATTTAATTTATTATAATGAATAAAATTATTGATTCAAGAATATATAAAATCTAAAGCTGTATCCTTAATACATTTTTTTAATATTAATTGAAATAAAATTAAATATTTTCAAATGAAAACATATTTCAGGTTTACATACATGATTTATTTATTTATTTATTTATTCGTATCGCACATTATTATTTTCCATTATTGTATTTTTAAGTCTAATAAATGATGCACTAGAAGATCAGTATAAAATAATAAATTGTAAATTAGTTCGTTTCCCAAAGCATTTGCTTCAATGTTTAGAAAAACCACAAAAACCTACACACACAAACCCTAAACTCACCTTAGCATTCATATGTAGTAATATTGATTAAGTGTGTAAACATTATAGAAGGTAAATAATTACATATAATATAACAGCATTGTCATTGCATGACGACATATACTACCTGTGTCCAAAAACTAGTCGGAATTGTTCTATAAATCAAAAAATCTTTATTAATTCTTCTAATTCAATTTCGTCCCCTTCAACATAGTCCCTTCCGACATAATACACTTATGCCACCGCTTTTTCCAGTCGTCAAAGCATGCCAAAAAGTCTTCTTCCGGTATAGCCCTCAGAGCGCGCGCCGATTCATCTTGAATGTGTTCAATCGACTTAAAAGGGTTTTCTTGGAGTGGTCTTTTGAGTTTTGAAAATAGCCAGAAGTCACACAAAGCCAAATCAGGTGAATAAGGTGGTTGCGGAACAATATTGGTTGCATTTTTGGCGAAAAGTCACGAAGAATCAGTGCAGTGTGAGATGGCGCATTATCGTGGTGTAAAACCAAAGAGTTATCTTTCCATAAATCCGGCTTTTTTACGAATAGCTTCACGCAAATGACGCATAACACTCAAATAGTATTCCTTGTTGACAGTTTGACCAGTGGGAAGGAATTCGTAATGCACTACACCACGATAATCGAAGAAAACTGTCAACATCACCTTGATTTTGAGCGACTTTGACGCGGTCTTTTTGGTCTTGCCTCACCTTTGGCACGATATTCACTCGATTGGTCGGTTGTTTCGGGGTCGTAAGCGTAGATCCAAGTCTCATCTCCCGTAATAATGCGTTTATAAACCGCCTGATAGTCAGAAAGCATTGTTTGACACACATCAACACGACGCTGTTTTTTAAGAAAATTCAGCATTTTTGGTACCAATTGAGACTTGACACGTTTGAGACCCAAAACATCTTTCAAAATGGTATTAATTGATCCTTTTGATACGCCAATTTTATCAGCAATGTCTCTTATAGTTAATCGACGGTTTGCAAGCACTAATTCTTTTACTTTTTGGATGTGAGCATCGTCAGTTGAAGTCGATGGTCGACCAGGGCGCTCTTCGTCTTTAACGCGTTCTCTACCTTCATTGAACAAGTTATACCAATCATATGTTGTTGATTTTGTAGAGCTCGGTCCCCGTAAGTCTTCTGCAACATTTTCAACGTTTCTGCAGCATTTATTCCATTTAGGAAACAAAATTTGATGGCACTTCTTTGTTGAATAGTTTCAGACATTGTGAAAATCGCCAAATTCACTTTTTGTGTCACACAAAAACAAGCGTCACTCAAACACTAATGAATATCAGTAACAGTTGTACCAACTTAAAAAAAAATAAAAAATTTATTTTTTACATTGGGCAATTGGTTTTGGTTTATACGATCCCATTCTTCAACAATTCCATCCCTCAAAAATTAATACAAGTCAAGACTTGGATAAAGATGTGTTGTAAATTTTAAATAAAATAATAAAAAATAAAGTTTAAAATTCATAAATTTGTAGTAAATTCAATAAAAAATTTTTTTTTTTGATTGGAGTTATTTTAAACACTGTAAGGGAAATCAACACTTTGCGGAAAACGATTTCCTTATGTTAAAGTTTGGTTTTTAAGTATTCACCAGGTATAGTGTGTATAAAGAAAATATAATACAACTTACAGTATGTCGTATTTAAGATGAAGACACTCCCATATTTTTATCATTTAAAGGAATATAATTTGAATATAAGGTGATGATAAATAGGACTGATGTCCTGTATTCGAATATTTCCATAAATTAAATTACACTGACGAATGATTATTTTATTGTTATGATAATTTAGAAAAAAAATATGCAACAGTAATTATCATGCAAATAATTAATTAGCAGTAATTAAATACGATCTTTATCAATTAGTTATCCATCTACTGGAATACATTTTTCAACTATTTTTATACTCTGTCTAGCTACGCATCTAAATTCAGGGATGCTGATTTCTTATCTTATCTTATTCTGACACAAAGTTTTTCTCGATTTCTTGGTCTTGTTTTTTAACATACCAAAAAAATAAAAATTGAGGAGTGCAATATGGGGAGACCTCCATTTCTTCCTATCCAGCGCATAGGAAATTTCTGTTCAACCACACCGAACAATTTTTGAATTATGAATTTACATATCAAGTACATGTGTTCTTGCATATTAAACACACCTTTAATTATATCCCAAATTTGCTAGAAGGAGTCAACTAAACATTCACCATTTAATACCAAAAACATAATGTAATTTATTGAAATTTATTGAAACGAATAAGTAGATCCATTAACGTTTAAAAACAAATTGGTTCTTTTCACTACCACATTTTGTTTTTAAATGTTGAATGCATCCACATGTTCGTTTCAATAAATTTTAATAAATAACATTATGTTTTTTTGTTAGTACCTTAGTGACATTTCATTTGAGTATTGGAGTCCTATGGCACCAAAGCACCGACATAAATAATACATTAAATTTAAAAGTAAAATGTGTGACTAACGACATCTTGTGTAACCTGGAACACGTGTGAATAGTAACAAACAAAGCAATTCCAACAGATAACTATAACGACGATGAATGTTTTTAAATGCACATCGTTATCTACGCGATAATTGTAATGCAATAAACACTCGAGTCGATAAAGCAAGTATTTCTGTACAGTAGCATACACGCACGAAAGAACACCTGATGCGCATCAGGTATTCTTAGACATTGCTTAGTTTACTAAATTCAAAATAACAGTGTAGCCTTGTGTTTGACTTTAAATATCTTGAAAAGTAACAACTTTATCGTTACAAAGAAAAGAAAAGAAATCAAAAAATTGTGCTAAAATGACAATCCACTAGTAGTGTAGATTTTGGAAGAGACAAAAAATTACTTGCACTCCTCAGTTAGTAATAACGTCCCCTTTATTGGTGGGAGCGCGATTTCAAGAAGGCTTTTTTCCTTCGAGGTTTATTCAGAATTTTCTGAGAACACCGAGCTCCTTAGCAACCGTCCAAATCCTGTCCAAATAACCGCACTAAAGCTTTGCTGTACTCATTCTTCTCACTCGTTCAGACATAGGTCTTAGTTGTTTTTTTAACCGTATTTTTAAAGTCTACCTCAGTTGCTGATTAATATTCGGTACGGGTTGTGGCAAAACCATATTAACCGCTTAAAACTTATCTATAAAACCACCGTTATTAATCCGTTCTCTTACACCTATCGTCACCAAATCCCTACAGTGTCACAAGTAATCGTTCGGTACAACGTTTGGGTTAAAAAAAACAAATATTATTGTTAGGAAGTCTGTAAGCATATTTTTAAAACACGTGTTTTTCAGTTGGTATCTTTTTTTTTTTTTAATTTTGGATTTACCTTTGGTTTTAATTTACCATTTGATTTCTCATTCACCTCGAGACATCTTTTACCGCTACATTTTAATTTGCCACTGCATCTGAAAGATCTCTAATAAATATTTTCTTACTTCTTTGCTTAATTAATGCATAGATATGTGGATTAAATTTTTCTGTTCGAGTATTTCCTTCACTGTGTTAGGAGAATCTAGTTTGTTGTCATATCTGGGTTATTCAGGTCTAGAGGGCGTCATATCTTTGACAATTACTCAATATCACGGATACTGCCGGAAAAAAGAAAAAAGAGCATTTCGACGGTTTACTTATTAAAAAAACTTTGAATTTACCGAATTAGGTGTGACAATTGCGTTAGACGTTACCTATGCACGTAATTTCCTGTTTAAGATCATATTAGTTAAGTATATGAGTTTTGTCAATATTTTGGGTATTCCTCAACTAAAATCGGGATGAATATTTTTTAAACTTAAGAAGTGTTCTGTTGGTGCTTTTTGGTCATCTTTACGCTGGTTTGTGTGCTTGTGTTAAATCTGATTGTGTAATTTTTTATTTCCTAAAATACAAGAACAAAATTTGGTAAAGATATAATTGACAAAAGAATTTAGAGGCTAAAGCGTTATGTAAATTTGCAAAGAATCGGTCCAATTTTATAATAATGGCAAACGACAGGCCAACGAGAAAACGAAAAGTGTACAGAAAAGTAAAAATTTAGAAAATAACTAAAAATTGCGGCAGATGTGGGATGTGAAAGTTAGATGAGAATGATACAAAAAGTAAAGAAGAGTTAATAAGAGTAGTGAGGTTTAAAATTTATTTAGAGGAAACATTGTAAGAAAATGTAGAAGATAAAAAGAAGTTTAAAGGTAAAGAAGTAAGAATATGACGAAATCTATAGTGTTAGGTATATAGAAAAACACGAAATCAAGTATGACATACGAGAGTACAGCGTAGCACGGAGAAAAAAACAAATTATAAACACAATTATTATTGAAAAATGTAATATGATTGGGCACTATTTAAAAAAAAATATCTTTATTAAAGGTTCAGGTTCAGGAAATGAAAAAACAAAAAAGGGAAAAAAGAAAAAATAAAAGATACCAAAAAGTTTATTAACTTATAAAGTTTCAATAAGTTACTTGTACCAAAAATAACAAAAGGTACGGCACGGAACTCCACATCGCAAGGTATACGTTTTAGGGAAAAGACGTTGAAATAAACGTCGTGAAAAATTTAATGTGAGACATTGTTTGTTTTATAAGGCTGTCAGCTAAATGGTGGACACTCGGGATGTGGGTGAAGAAGGAAAACACAAACTTTTATATTTTGTAGGTTTTTAAGAAAAATTTCTTCTCTTTTTAGAAGCTCCTTTTAAATTTAACTTGGAACAGTGAAAACAAAACATTTCTTTTAGAATAAAGCAGTGTAAACTGAAGTAATGGGCACTGTAATTTACAATAACTTTTCTTTCATAACTATTTTGTAATTAATGCTCTTGTTGGAACAATTTCTTAAATATTCAACGTGACCCACACTATCGTATTTCCTATAAAACTTCATTCTCACTAGAAATTGAAAAAATGTTCTGTACAACGTGAATCGTTAAACTTGAGAATTTTCATGGATATCTTGATTTTTTCAAATGGAACGGCCATTAATTTTTTGTACCATCTAATGCAGAATTTTATTTTGTTTTAAATTTATCTTAACCATTACGGTATATTTCTTCAAGTTTTTTTAATATTCCGAATTTTCTATTAGCTTGACAATTTGCACATTTTTAACTAGAAGGAAGTATCATCGTTTACCGGTAATCGTTTGTTTTAAGAGTGCAAAAGGTTTGTTCTGATTCTGTGTTTAGTTGTATTATTAACCACATTTCTTAGTGTTTGTTGAATATGTCCTTTAGTCCGGAGGAATTGGGCGACATGACACTAATTCTCGGCGAAGTCCCTTATTGATTCATGTATTTTTGCGGGATGTTTCCATAATAAAGGTCAACCGCATATCAAGAGGCGTTGTTTAGAAGGTTCTTGGAAAGATTTTTAAATAGTTGGACAAGTACAATATCAATACTGTTGCTATTGAAGATAATAAACTTCAAATTTTGGACGTAGTTCAAAACCATCTGGTCACAGAATATTACAGAAACATCAGTATTATCTCTATCATGTACAATTCCATCAAGAGTTAACTGAAGATGATTTCAAAAAGAGAAGGGTTTTTGTCAATAGGCTCATCCAAAATGTTTAAGTAGACAAAATGGTGTAGATAAAATCGAAAGAATATAAAATTCTTTATGGGAGAGTGTTATAAAATTAGTCACATTCCCATTCAAAAAAACAATATACAGAGTGTTTAAAAGTCAAAATAAACATAAGTCCAAAAATCAACTGTTTCCGAGATACAGGCAGTTTTTGAAATTAAAATTACTAACCCCAGTTGGAGTGATTCGTCGTATTTATCACGTCAGCTATGGAAATAACAAAACAAAATTTGTTGGTTTCTGTCAGTCTAGTTGCGCATTTGTTGTAATCATTGTGTTTCTGTCATTGTTAGTGTTATTGTTGCTATTGAAGTCGTTGTTGCTGTTGCTCATTGTTGAAATTTTTAAATATGCCGGAATATACCAACGCAGAAATGGCAGACATGCATTTCATGTATGGCAAGGCCGATGGAAATGCTTATGAAGCACGTCGCCTTTATGCCGAAGCATTCCCAAACCGGGTACTTCCGTGTGCCAAACTTTTACAAATTTACATCAACGTTTATCCGAAGTTGGATCGTTTAAATCAAGGAACGGTGATGGTGGTCGGCCTAGATCAGTTTCTACTCCCGAGGCAGAACTTAACATTTTAAGAAGAATTGAAGAAAATCCCGGTACTAGTACTAGAAGACTCTCTATTGAAACAAATATTAATTCTTCCCTAATTTGGAGAATGTTACGCAAGCAGCAATTGCACCCATACCATATTCAAAAGGTACAGGCTCTTATTGTGCCTGATTATGCCGCACGACTGGTGTTTTGTCGAAGGATGCTGACAAAAGTTGCGGAGAACCCAAATTTTGTTACGGAAATTTTATTTACTGAAGAAGCTGGTTTTACGAAAAATGGCATTTTAAATTTCCATAATAGCCATGTTTGGGCCGACGAAAACCCGCACGCCATTGTTGAATCAAACTATTAACCCCGATCTTTAATCAACGTTTGGCTTGGTGTGTTGGGAGACCATCTGATAGGACCTTGTTCCCTGCCTAACTGTTTGACTAGTCAATTGTACCTTGACTTTTTGCGGAATACCTTGCCACTGCTGTTGGAAGAGGTACGCGTCAACTACAGAATTAATTTGTGGTTGATGCATGATTGAGCTCCTGCGCATTATGCAGTCTTGGTCAGAAATTACCTAAACAAAAATTACAATGGCAGGTGGATAGAGCAAGGAGGTCCAATTGCATGGCCACCTAGATCTCCCAACCTCAGTCCGCTCGACTTTTGCATTTGGGGGTATTTAAAGACATTAGTTTATTCAAGTCCTGTGAATAATTTAGATGAGTTCCGAGAACTAATTAATCATGCCTGCCAGACTGTCTCTACAAATCCGGGACTTTTGAGAGAGTGCGGCATTCACTTTACGGAAATGCCAAATGTGTATACAAATAGAAGGAGGTCATGTTAAACATCGTCTTTAAGAATCATTTGTAATTAAAATGTTGTATTTATACTGATATTTGTTCTATTGAAAACCTCGTTGAAATAAATATGACCTTTGGTTTACCCACTTCCTTAGCTGACTTGATAAATACGACAAATCACTTCTACTGAGCGTAAATTATTTTAATTTCAAAAACAGGTTGTATTTCGAAAACGGTTGATTTTTGGGCTTATGTTTATTTTGACTTTTTTGTTTGTACTGATGAGATCTATAAGTGAGCCAAATATCGTAACGTATTTTTGAACACCTTGTATACGTGTTAGAATACTTTCACCAAAAAACTTTACCCGGGTATGTGTTTCAATAGCTATGTTATCATCATCAGCGAACCGATACTAAAATTAAAAACAATAGTTAGCTTATATATACTATTTGCGTGTCACGCATCGTTACACTTAATTGATTCTTATATAAGCTTGAATAATTCCGAAAATCCTAATGGACCGTTATCATCATAATCCATAAGCAAATTTCTGTTTTTAAAAATTTCCAAACTTTCACAAGAATCAAGTTCGTTTTTATTATCTATCCTCTTAATTAATTCAATGTCGCCTACTCTATGCCCATTTTCCATATTATCATTTTGAAAATTTGTAGATAATGATTTTATCAATAATAGTGCATTAAATCAAAATATTTTGAAAATATCCCCACTTTGGTTATAGCGGAAGTCAACGTTCACTTTGTTATTAAACGAAATATTATTGCATATTTGAATGAATAATTACACTTTAATCATGGTTTATTCAATCGTCCTTATGTTTAAAATTAGCACTACTGTAAAATTTATCCATCAGATACGAGTACATCGGATAAGACAATATTTCACATTTGATATGAATTTTGTATTGGTTTGGTATAGAAACAAAATTTGTCACACATTTTTTTGATGTATAATTCAGTAAATATATTCCCATATAAATTTATAATTTAGAAAGTAATATAATACAATTTATTTTAGTAAAAAAAAATGTCTTTGCCATTTGTCTAGTAGGTATGTCCAATTAAAAAAAATAATGGATCCTAAATGAGGAATAAAATTAGAATCAAACACGTGCACAAGCAGAAATTAGTAAAATTCTAAGTAGAACAGAACACATTATGTGAAAATATATTATATGAATGTTGTAGGTACTGATTTAAATCAACAAAATTGACTAAGATCAACGGCGTTAGGTACCTAATATGTAAATTTATTGTTATATTCCCCTATTAAATATAATAAACTCTAAAGTAGTTTTAGCTGTTAATTTTTATTTTAATGAAAGTTTTATTTGTAGAATGAGCAGGTATACGTAGCAGGTGACGAAACATTAAAAGCTGATGTAAGTTTGTAGGTGTCCAACGGTTCTAGATCTTCGATAAGAGGTCGTAAAAATTAGTAACACTAAGTTCCTTTATAACGATGACGATAAGGTAAGAGGCTTAGGTAGAAATTAACATTGTATAGAAGGATGTCCTTAAATGTTCAAATAAGGGTGCTAAACTTCGTGTTTTTAAATATTGGTTGTTTCAAATTGACTTTTTTTTACTGATGACAAATACTATTAAATCAGTGTCACTAATTTTGTGAAACCCATCAAGCGTCTTTGTTGTTTAGTCTGACGATTACGTTTTCTAAAAGTAGCGACGTCGTAATCAAATATATCATGTTAAGTACCTATGGAATTAGATGCATAAAAGTTTGAGCAAAAAGGAATCGCTTACTGTACGGTTTAATAGTTGATATTCACTAGCGTAATGTTTGCAATAACAATTAACACCTTTTGTAATCCTATTAAAGTTATGAATATGCAATAATAACAACGAAACAAGAGATGAAAAGGGGATACCTCCTTCATGTAGAGCGAACACAACCCAAAGGACGTTTTAAGATAAATTCTGTAAACGTAGCGCATTAATGAGAATGCAACGACCAGGTTACTTAATTACGATACCTTATAAATTAATTAAACCATACTTAAACAAAGCTACTGCAATTACACTTACTTTTATGACAGCATTTAGAAGCTCTATTGTGCAAACTGACGACGTACAAAATTAGGGCAAACATCGGAGAAATGGGAAATGTTCAAAGTTAAAGGTTCATTAAAAAAGATTTTTTAATATTACTAATATTGCTAATAACAATTAAGTTTTAAGATTGAATATAAATTATTGTTAGCGATACCATTACAAAATAACTATAAAATGTTTTTCTTTATTTTTGGTCCATTAAAAGTTTTATTGTGTAATAATTTTGTCTATTAAACTGGGTAAGAATGATGGGAGAATTAGTGGCATTTTTATAAAGACTTTAAGTTTTACTTGAATCATCACAGACTTTAAATCGCACAATAAACTGTTTATAGGGAATAAAACAGCGACATTATTAAACAATGTACTTTAACATAAATAAAATTTAAAAAGTTGCTCTTTATTAATAAACAAAATACTGTACCTAATTATTGTCTAATTAAATACCTACCTATTTATTTATTACAAATATATTTAACGCAAACACGTCAGCTTATATTTTCTCTTTTTTTTCCAAAAATGTACACTCAAAAGTTCTGAAACTGTTATTGTACTTTTAGGAGTAAGTAGTGGCAGTACCTAAACTAGGCTTTTTGGTGCCCTGGCAGACGACCCACCAGTGGTGCCCCGCCCCCATGCATGTGACCCTGGTTTCGAAATATTTATAACCTCAAGTCGGAGATGATGGTTTATTTGTATCGTTTTGGGGTAAAAGGCAAAGATGAAGAAACAAGTAAAAAACAATAAATACACATTAATGTTTATTGAAACCGGGAAATCGAACTATTTATTTAATTAAACCAACCAATAACCAAATAATATTGCTTCAACAATCAAAATCAAATAAACAATGACTTTAAACCTAATGCATTAAAAAATTAAATCACAAACAAAATATTATTCAATATATTTTACCGGACTTGTCAAATTAATTTGGATTATTTTACAAAAATCGCTTTAAGCAGTGCAGTAATAACAGCGATAAAAATTAAAGCTGATTAATCTTTCTTGACTTTGCGGTGACAAAAGAATGAATCACTGAGTCGAAATCGATGTTCTTAACCACATCCTGTTCAATGGAAATAATGGCTAGGAAGTCAGTCGTTCATTTCCCATCGAAGTTCGTAGATATGTCTTTATGAGTTTCAGTTTAGAAAAGACCTTTCGTTACTGGCGACGGATACAGGCAAAGTCAGGAAAATCCGTAAGGCTACTTGAACATTGAAGTAGGCGTCTGATAGTCCATTTATGTACAAAATGTTCAAGATGTCCATAGGAGACATGTCACTTACGGATTGATTTTCACCTTTAAAGCTTTCCAAAGTCAGGGGCAAAGTGCGAAGCTCGTTCAAAAAATCTGCCGGAACAAGATCATTTGGATACTTCAAGGAAAGGTCACCAATAAACTTGGATATAGAAGTAATATCCCCATCAAGCTCCACTAACTGTTTGCCCCACAAAAATCCAAACTCTTGAACAGCTTTGCGAACTTGCTGAAACCGGGCGTTCATTTCCGAGATTAAAGAATTCATGAGTTTGTCGAAAAACTCAGATTTAAACCGATCAAAGTTACTTTGGGAACCGTTCCCAAAGGAACGTAAAGCAGCCGCCCGTTCTGGAGACATGTACCGAGAATTTATCCCTTTACCCCGGCGGACATCGGTAAATCCGGAATTTTCATCAATATTGTTAGCTTCCCCAAGAATTTTTGCATCTCTCAAGCACTCTTCAAAGCCTTTTTTCCGAAAACTTTCCAGCCATTGACAAAGAACTTTAAGTTTTCTCTCCGCGGCGCTTACATCGGTGGATTTTGATTGAAGAACAACATTGCAAATATTTATTTGTTGCAGCAGTTGATTCCAAATTGTGAGTCCAAGGAGAAACTTGAAAGTTGAAATATCTCTGAGTCGACTTTCAGCTGCAGAGGTAACATCAGCACTGAAAGAATCTGAATCTATGATCTCTTCTAACGCACTTCAAATTTTGGAATATTGATCATAGAGAGCCTTCACGGCAAGAGCTTTGGAGGACCACCGAGTAGCGCTGTGATACTTCAAAGTAGTTTGGCAATGTTTTTTTAAAATTTCCCATCGCGAAGTGGAAGAAGAAAAACGTATACAGATTCTGAATATCCCCTAGTAGCAGCTTTGCAATTTTAACTTTTTGAAGCGTTCACCCCACTAAATTTAAGCTATGAGCAGCACAAGCAACAAAGCTAGCTTCAGGATTTCTTTCCAGGACCCTGGCTTGCACTCCGGAATGGATTCCCGACATGTTGCTTCCATTGTCGTAACCCTGGCCCTTACAATTGGCTAAATCAAGTCCATCTTCTTCCAGCTTTTGAAAATGGCATCCGACAAAGCCTCTCCGGTTTTAGCAGTAGTTGAAATAAAATCAATGAAGTTTTCGCGAATTTGGCATCCCTTAGGCGTACATTCCACGGATCTAATTATTTCTGATAGCTGATCTTGTCGGCTTGCATCTGGGGTTCCATCGAATAAGATGGAATAATATTTTCTCTCCTTAACATTTTTCAGGATACGGTCCTTTACTTCTCATAATCATAAATTCATTTTGAATAAGCGGACTGAGGTAACTTACTCCTCCTTTTCGAAGCCTTTCAAAATGAGTAGCTAAGGGAGCGTGGTATTTAGCCAATAGCTTAATTAGATTGAGAAATACACCACAATTGTCATCTTTGATATTGTGACTTGTTCCCTGAACGCGATGTTGTTTTTGAGCCAAAAAAAGAGGTTTTTGTCGGACAACTTATTAAACTGAGAAGCCAGAGATGAAGGATTTGTTAAGTTTTTCAAGTACATTTTCCATGTCCTAATGCTCTCAATATGTGCTTCTGTGGATTCGTGAGATAATCCTCGTGTAGGTCTTGTAAAAGCAGTGTAGCCAGCATTATTAATCCCCAGTTGCTCCATGGCGATTTAACCTTAGGTGATGAGTAGAAGCAGCAGCAAAGGCAAAAACGCTGTTGCTTGTTGTGCTAATTCGCATCCAGTCTCTTTTAATTGTTTCACCGTTCTGCTTTGTTCCATTGAAATGAGCCTTTAGAAACCGGGTTGCGTCACAATTAGTCATTTTGTCGATATCCTGCTGTGTTAGAACCGCCTGAAGGATTGAATTTTTCATCACAGCATTCATGTCAGTTGGCCAGGTACAGGATCTTTAAAACAAAAATAGACATTTACTGTTTTCCTTTCTGCAGTAAAACCTTCCAAAATAGCCAATAAATTTAATCAGCTTACCAAATAAATTAAATTGCACATTTTGAAGTGATCCTCGCTAGACTTTGAGGCAAAGTCGTCGTTGTCACAGTGAGAAGTGTCAAATTCAGTGGCTTTCGCTTTGTCCTCACCCGTGGGTACTGGTACCGATTCTTGAATTTCCTGCTGCTCATCAGTAAAATCCACCTAATAACAAATATGCACAAAGGACTAACGAAATCATAATATTATTCTGAATAAAAATCGGGTCAATCGATAATGACTAGACAAAAATTAAACTCTACCTGCTGATCTAGTTCCTGTAAATTTTCAGCTGAAGTTAAACTTTTAGGCACCTCCGGCTCCGTGTTCTGTTCGTCTTTTTTGGTGAAGAAAGTTGCTGCTGTTGCTTGAAGCTTTTTATTTGGTCATCGTTTTTCTCTTTATTCTTGCGCTTTTTGGGCTCCTGAGAGCTGACGACGAGTGTTTGAATTACTGCCCCCGGTCCCACCTCCCATTTTGATGTCCAAACGTCCAAGCCTAGTTTATAATAAAATCGTCGAAAAATAGAATAAATATATATAAAATTAACTTACTTAACAAAGCTGGTACAACAACACAAATGAAAACTAAAAATCAATATAGTTGTTAATTACTTTACCTAACTAATGCTGGTTCATTCTCAGCTTACCTGAATCAACTAAAACAAGCCAAGAGTTAAGACTAAGACGGTCCAATCCATTTGATTTATCTAAATCACACCTACCGACCCACCTAGTGCCGTGTTTCGTGTCTTTGCTTTTTTTGTCAATTTATTGAATCTGTATTTTCCTTTTCCAAAATCCCAAGGTTTTTATTTGAATTATTTCATAATAAACAGTGATTATAGTAGGATAAATTACGAATTAACGCACAAATGAGAAAAATTTGAATACTTTTTTACTTTTAGTAGTCTAGTTTGTTTGACCTTTTTAAGTTTCAGGCTTGAAGCATGGGTTATTAACAAAACCATCTGTTTTGTTGTTTACATTATAACTAACTATACCAAGAGCATCGAGGGACGTTCCATACACGACTAACAGATCATTTTTGTTTTATGTGCAGCAACAAAACAGATAGTTCCGCTGCGCTTGCGCTAGTCATATGTACTTAATACTTGCTGCCAGCTAACATTAGTATACCATTCATTGGCATTGGCACTCATATCACGCTTCTTTGTTTGGTATCTGTAAACATGCTTGGCAATCCCATGATATGCAACATTTTAACAACAACAACGAATGAAATAAGTATCCAGACATAATTTGTAATTATACTTTTTGAGTTATTTTGTTATTTAGAAAAGATTTGTTAAAGGACATGTTTAGATTTCTTTTAAATAGCTGACACTAAGTCAATCTAAGCCGCGCAGCGCCAATTTTTTAAGATTTATTGCTAATATTTACAAAATTATAATGTATTTAAAAAAATCAAAATACAAAAAGGAATTTAATTTTAAAGAGGGGCACCTGGCGGTGCCCCCCTTCGAGTGGGGCCCTGGTTGAGACTGCCATCCAGTGCCATCGTAGTTTAGGCCCTGAGTAGTGGTATTTTAAGCAAACGCCATGGTGATTATTTAGCCGACGTTTCGATTGTCTGGTGAGATCGTTCTCGAGGCATCTAATGTTTCTGTGTAAACAGCATCACTAGAAGATACTAGATTATGAGAAAAAACTAAAATCAAGAAATAATTTGACGGTAGATTATCTATCAATGGATGGCTACGTGTTTCTTAATAGATGGTAAGTTAGAGAAAAAATTGCTGAAAAAATGATTACCTTACATAGTACCCTCTTTTTCTTCTACATTTATAGGTTTTCTTATTGTTATTTTTGTGACTTTTAGTTTATTGATGATGATCACTAAGGTAATGTGTAAAAACTAGTATAGTTAGTAATTATACTATAACTTTTTCAACGAGTATTGGTCAATGACAATAACATTTCCAATACATAAAATATTAACAATGTTTTCTCTATGAGGTTTTTACTTTTGCAACGTATAAAATATACTAGGTTTGTTAACTTTTTCTGATTAATTCCTACACTACTAGTATAAGCGTAGAAAAAAGTTTCTTAAGCATTGAATTGAAATTTCTCCCAAATTAGTTACGTACTTGCACATGTATATTTGAAACTATTTTTATCAAATATAATCTCCATTATATTAGTCTTATTAAGACACAATTAACATTGTAATAGTAAATGTTAAAAGTTAATGCTTATCAATAATTGCAGAAAAAAAACTCTTAACTATTAAATGCTTTTATTTTAATTATCTCTTAAGATATATAAGATTTGTTAGTATAAACAAAAACAAACAAAAAAAACTTTTTTCCGAATATAAATAAACATTTCTTACTATGATTTCTTCAACCCAAATGTAACTTTAATGTAATAGAAATATTAGAATTTTAGAACTGGATTTAATGTTAGAATCGTAGATTCAAATCTCAGAATTGATCGAAAGTGACAAAGTAATAAATTGAAAGTGTAATATCTTGACATATAGACTTTGTTCTAACTGTATTAATTTTTTTAATAAACTTTACGCCAGTTACTAACGAATATTAGTATGCAGTAACAGCCATCAACCTGTGGAATTCTACAATCATGTGCCCTATTCACGGCTGCTTCGCAATTGGCCGATTAGTATTTGAAGGACTGCTTTACACAACACTAAACATGTATCATTTTATTTTATTACATATCTGTACTTCAGAGCTAAACTGTATCAACTCCATTTTTTCCAAAATTAGTATTATCTTTATCTATATAAGTTAATAATATTTACTCCAAATTTTACAAACATTACAAATACATATTTGCAAAATTTAGAGTAAATATTATTAACCTATCGAAAGATCATGATTTCTCTAGTAGTAAAGTACCGATATACCGTGTGTAAAAGCCAAATGGAATAAATTCATTATTTCTCTTACTGTACATATTTTTGAAAAAACCCGAAACACGTCAAACTTAAATCATAAAATGACATTCTATCACGTGAAATTTTCATCCCTACCATCAACCCCCTTCGAATGACAGGTGCAACCCCTAATTTTTTTAATGGGAAGTATAGGCTTGTGATACATCGTTTGAAAGGTCTCTTCTTTCCCTGTACAAAAGTGTTATCTGTTTTCATTTTATTGCAGGAATTAAAAAAAAATTATGATTAGTTTGGTAAACAACATTCTTCACATATCCCCATAAAAAGAAATCTAATGGGGTAAGATCAGGAGATCGTGCTGGCCATTCTAAATCATATTTTTTTTTTTAATTCCTGCAACAAAATGAAAACAGATAACACTTTTGTACAGGGAAAGAAGAGATCTTTTAAACGATGTATTACAAGCCTAAACTTCCCATTAAAAAAATTAGGGGTTGCACCTGTCATTCGAAGGGGGTTGATAGTAGGGATGAAAATTTCACGTGATAGAATGTCATTTTATGATTTAAGTTTGACGTGTTTCGGGTTTTTTCAAAAATATGTACAGTAAGAGAAATAATGAATTTATTCCATTTGGCTTTTACACACTGTATAGACTTTGCTTCGATTGTATTATTTTTTAAATCAGCAATTAGGCTAAATTGCATTTAATCATCGAATACAAAGAAAGTATGGTAAAAGTTGGGTGGTTTACAGAAAAATCTTTAAACTAAATCTTAACGAATACCATAGACATACCATAGTAACAGCCATCAACCTACGAAGTTGGCTGATCAGTATTTGAAGGATTTTGCAAAAAACTACTTCACACCACACTAAATACGTATGACTTTTCTATTTTTCTATTTATCCGAAAACCAACTACAGAAAAATCACATAAACCAGAAAAAAAGCAACAGGAATCATCCCTAACACGGCTTACATAACTACTAACTTAAAAGTGCATCTAAAACAATGATAGTGGATCAAATTAACTAGATTAACTGAACATCATTCTCAGGCAAAGTTACTAAAATAATTGTTTTGGTTTTAGACAGTAGATTATATAACATTATGTAAAACAATAGAATTAACAACATTTTTTAAATTGGTTAAATTTAAATTAAAGTATTGGCAAGCTTACAGACTCTGACTAGAGGTGAATGTCAATGTATCAGAGCGACTTGGAGGAATCATGAATAACCTATGTGTCTCAAATTACTAGACCGAGGAATGTGAAAATTGATATAGCTCAATAATTCAGGACAATCAATAAAGTAATTACATAATTTGTAGAGGTAAACCACAATCATTCTATTACGTCTAGTAGCTAATGAGTCAATGGATGCTGTTTGACTTAATTTATAGGTTGAAAAATCTCTCGGACAATAGCTGCGTTTCACTTAAAAATAGTACAACCTTAAAAAACTATTTTAAATTAATTCTACTCGTTAAGTGTTTTTTTTAATAAATGATTACAAATTATAGAACCGTACACAACTTTGCTCCTAACCCAAGCAAAGTATAGCAGCATAATTGTTTTGCTGTTACTAAATTCTTTAATAGTCAAAACCCTAATCAGCATTACACCAGCGATAAAGAATTTTTAACATTACACGTTCTTTTTCTTGTTATGGTTATAACAACACATTTTTTAAAACTCAAAGATAAACAATTTTTAATATACCAATCATTCAAACTATTTAGGTCATTCTACAGAATTTGGAGGTCTGATACATTAACGATTTCTCTGTATAGTTTCAAGTCTTTGGCATGCATTAAACAATGTGATTTAAAGATATTGGACAACTTTATTACGTAAATTAAAAAAACGAAGAACCTAACGTACATCTCTGGGGAACTCCACATTTAGAAAAAAATAAACCTGAAACAAAATTAATAAAATGTACAAAACATCTACGTAGTTGTAAATAGGAAGCCATGATCTTACAAACACGTCTAGTTGCACCTAATGTGGATAATTTTTCCAATAAAAGATCACGATTAACCTCAACAGTGGACTCTTAATAAATTATCAGTAACGGCTTTCCAATTAATTCTTGTGCCTTCTTTACGAGTTTGGCTTGGAGGATAGGTCATCAATCTACAACCATGTTTTTTTTATTTGCCGACGTTTCGACCGATGAGTTCCGTCTTTACCGAGGCATGTAAAGATAATGGTAAAATTGATGACAGCTCTATTCAGAAACCCAGTAAGCATCTTCGTTAAAAATTATATCAATCGTAAGTGATATAAAAATAAATTAACAAAAATAACGTCATTATGATAAAATTGCAAACTTTCTATTCGGATGAACTAACATGTATGGTTGGTTACATGATTAACTAGATCAAATGCTTTGCTAAAATCAGTATACACTACTTCAATTCTGCCACCCCATGAAGAACACATCACGTATAAGCTTTATTGTGATTGTACTATTTTTTTAAATAAACATTTACGACAGTTTTGGAATTTGTTTATTTGTTGTAAGTTTGATGTGAAATTTATCACATTGATCGAGTAAAACTGGACAGATAATAATAATAAATTTAATTCAATGTGTTGATGGTTAAGTTATTTCTTTGAGTTTATTTCATATCCGTTGGAGACAAAAATTTTAAAAAACTTTACAGGTGAAGTCGTCTTTGTGGTTTTTTGGGTGCCTCTCTTTGAACAAACCATTTAAATATATCATTTCTACTTCATCAAACATCAACTTACTATTTTCCCATGGACGACTGTTTTGCAAGGACCCCTACACTATTTTTTTAGTTAAGTTTTGGCACGTTTTTTACTAAACATCAGTTCCTTGGGAATCGGAATTGCATTTATTTGTACGAATGATAGCCTGTTTTCCATTTCTTCTAAAAATTGTTTATTGTTATCAGCTGGTTTTGGCGCATCTCCGCCATTCAATAGTTGAGCTGACACCATAACTCATTTTTCTCTATTTTACTAAAATCTATCAACAATGACAAACATTTAAAAAAGTTTTCGACAACTAATATATATGTCAAAAGACAAAGCTTAAGCTATCGGTGAGAGTAGGGTACGAAATTATGTACTATCCATCCTAAAATTGAAGGTCAATCCTTATAGAATAGGAATTTACCGATAATCGCTCAGCTGATCGTTAGCAAAACGATACAACGAATCGTTCACAAACGAACATTTACAGAATAGACGCGTTACTGTTATTATCATGAATTGCTTTGTTTGTAATTTTCTGATGATTGGTTCTAATTGCAAATCTTAAGATAATGTGTTCCTAGCAACAATATTTTTATCATTACTATACTTTATATGCAATTTAAGTCTAAGCTATCATGTAAACTAGTACTACTGTCGTTATCCTGTCAAGATGTCAAACTATCAATACCAGATTAAAATAACTGACAAAGACAGATATTCCATCATTTTTCTTTGTTAAATTGCAGCAAAGGTTGATTGTAATCAATCTTCAGTAGCGAGACTAATTGCGAAATATAACTGTACCATAAAAGTAGAAGAAAACATTTAGAGAAATGGGCGGCCTATGAAAACTTTAAGCCTGGATGATGATGTACTGCGAAGAACTAGTTCAGCAGACACAATTTAACAGATTTCATTCAATTATGGTGTGAAGCAACAGATGTAACCATTTATGATACACTAACAAAAGGTCTCTGAGTTTTGGAGAAAAAAAAAGACTATTGTTTGAGGAACAGAGACTGCATTGTTTTACGTTGGATTTAGAATTTATAAAATTGTTCTCTTCATGAACGAATAAGATTTCTCACAAAAGAATTTTCACCAAAATAGTTTTCCAACGATCATAACCATTCAACTTCAATTACAGTGTGGTGTTGTAGATATGCAAAAGAAATTAGTAGACTACAAATTGTTTCAAGAATTATGAACTAGTAAAAAATTTATTTGGTGAAGAGAACTTTATATTCTAAAACGAAAACGTTGTAAGTGCCCAAGACTGTGCAATATTGATGTATTGATAACAATATTAATATATTGAGCTGGTTCCAAAAATCCCCTAACCTTAATCCAATTGTAAACTATTGGCAACAAGTGTCAACTACTGTTTCGAATGACAACCATTAAAGAAAATTGAATTGATTTAATTTCTAATTAATACCTGGTGCAAATACCTTTAAATACTGAAAAAGTTAGTATGGTAAAAAACGAGCAAATTAATCATTAAAAATAAAAGGCTAGCTAATTAGAAATTCATATGTTTCGAATATTTCAAATTAGTATATTTCATAGATTCCAGATTTTTCAGAAAAAATATTTTAAAGATTTTGGATTTAGTTTTTTTATATCTACTTACAGATTTTTTTAAGCGTCAGCTGAGCTGTTTCAAATGGCAAACATAGTAGGTTATAATCAAGTGTTGCGATATATAGTGTCGTCTTGTCCGTAAATTTGTCGACAGATCTGTAAACACTAAACAGTTATATAAATCGATTCTTCGATTTTCAATTCAATTCAACTAACCGTTGGCTCACTCCTGAAGAGTCAATAAAAAGACATAACAGCTGTGGTGTTTGTTTGCTATGGTACAATCCATTGCAAATTTACAATAAGCCATTCGATATTGTTATTTTTGCCAAGTTGGCTATAATAATCGAAGAATCGACTCATGTACTTACACATCTGTCGGAAAAAACTCTTTTTTAAATTTCAATAACGACTTTGTTAATTAATAATCGTTAATAACAGAGTCTTAAAAACAATAAATTTTTAGAAAGCCGAGAAAAATTTGATTTAATTATATCAACGCCTACTATGTATCTTCACAAAAATCAGCATGAAAAACTACTAAAATAAACTTACCATTTTTTGTAAAAAAATTACTTCCGGAACCATTTAATTGAAACAATATATTAAGTTAAAATAATTATAATTACGTTTTGGCTTGTTAAATGAATAGAGACAGAAAATTATATTCTTAGCCGATTGATTATTTTTCAAAAATTAGACCGCGTGTACCCTATGAAATGTACCAATTTCGGACACTCTATTATCGAATCGTTGTACCAATTATTACTATTACTTGATCTTAAATAAATATCATTTAGTATAAGAATTTTTAAAATTTTTTTTGCAAATTAATCTTTATAAATTGTTTCAGCAGCGGAGAATGTATATATAGTGTTTTTGTGCACAAGAATTTGTAAAGTAAAGTGCATTCTGCAGAGAAATTTTCTGCAGGTATGCATGTCGTTTTTTTCATTGTACATTGTAACTACCTACTTTGATAAATTTCAAGTTAATTCCGAAAATAACTAACTACAAGTAAATGATCAATTTTTAATAATAGTAATTCTACTAAAAAATTTTCAGTAGCGGAATTTATTAAAAAACTAAACATGAAACATGAAACAAAGTAGTACATTTTTATAAGACGAGTACAAGTTGCTAAACTGCCTTCTGAAGCGAATTATTTATACTATTTTTTTCTATTTTGGGCTTTTCTGATTAATTTTAAAATAAAATTTCCCAAGTATAATTGCTAGGGTGACAATATGTTCACTAAACTTAGGTTTAAATGCTAGTTTAAGTTTAATTAGTACATTTATCATACGTTTAACTTTTAAAAATTGATGGAAATAATAATAAGTAGATAAATAATATACTGAATATTAATTGCGATTTAAATTAACGCACGCCGAACGTAACGACAGCTTTGAGGTTCAATATCAAATCAGTGTTACCACCATTCGGAATAAAAATTGTTCTATTTCTATAAAAGAACTCAACTTTCTATAAAAGAACTCATTTGGGTGCTTTTATAGCTCTGTAAGCGACTCAAAATTGAAAAAAAGCTTTTAGAATTAATGCATTTAAAGATAACAAACTGGTTGTCATTTTGCAGTTTAATTACCAATTAATTTAATAAATTTACTAAGTATACAAGGCAATGAGTAAGACGGATAGTAAGAGAAATAAACGGTGTGCAAATGAATAATGTAATATGTAAACTATTAAAAAACACAGCTGTGGACGTCAATGAAGTTTGTTATTAATTATTGCCAACTCTTAAGCTTGCAAGTGGTGGCAATTTCCTTTTTGATCGCATTGTATGCATATTAGCAATTTAATTAATTAACAACTGTTCCGTAAACGAATTGATCGAAATAGTGCTCAAAGTAGAAACGCTAGATGTCAGTAGGTAGCTTAAATGTGTACTACGTAGTACAATTTTTTTCCATAAATATTAGGGATATGTAATAACAAATTTGTTGAGAACTTTTTCAGAATTGTATTTGAAATTCGCCCGGACCAAAAATTTATTATAAAACGATTGTAAACATCAAGGCAACAAAGGCGATAATTTTAAGTGAAAGTACGTGCAATGTGCGAGCTTAATTTATTATAGCAAACATTACGTGTTAAAAGTAAGCAAACACTTTTTTGACTAATTAATTCTTTTGATTTTTTAAAATTATGCGTACACTTAGATAATCAAAATTTTAAATATTGGATAGTAAATCTTTTTTAAAAATCCAACTGTGATTTAAAGAATCCTTCGGAATACTTTTGTTTGGAATATAAATTGCGTTTTTTTATACAGTACGTTACATAAAATCGATAAATAAGTTAGTAAGGTCGGGTAACAAATTGATGTGGTCGAAGAAAAAAGATAAGAAATAGTGCGGTTTTTTGATTTTGGTAATTCAAGTATAGGTAGATTTGGGCTAAAATTAATGTCAAGTGCTTTTATCTCGAGGTGCGGCTAATTCGCATTATCTCTGCTCGTCAATCACTCGAAAAGCAAGCTATACCGATTGGTTGCTAATTAGAGGTGTGTTAATGAGGTGTTCGTGACATCTAACCGCACTGATATAAGTGGGTGCGCCGATAAAGATGTTCAGATCCTGTATTTGTCTTGTGACAGAATTTTATACAAGTTTTGAATTACTAACGGAATATGAAATGTTATTCTTTGTGAATTTTTGATGAAAAGTTGCGTGTTTGATATAATCGGAGGGTGAACTGAGTTCGTGATGCGGATATGCTAGGCTAGTGTCTAAAGGCAGTCAGTCAGCAAGTGGGGCCACCCATTTTTCAGTAATTTCCGCGCGAAGGGAAGCCGCCCGGCGGGGTGGCGCCGCATGGCCCTTGCCCTACCGCGGGGGGCCATGACAGATCGTAATTAATGTACAGGTTGCATGTGTGTGTATGAGACCCGCCCTGCCGCCCCTTACTAAGAACATGAATATTTATATCACGAGCTACGGTTCGTTCTTTTACAAACATCAAATCGTTATAGAAGCGGGCGTTTTACCCAAAACATCCATAAAGAATTATAACGTCATATAAGTGTATTTCAATAGTATGTAACTAATTTAGTTCTCACGCGATCCATTGCACTTTCGATACTTCAATCGTGTATAATGTTTCAAGTAAATCACTTTAGTTTCGCCCGTCGTCGTTACAGTAATCGATTAATCGCAATCGAACACAAACATTTCCAGAACACGAACATCATACATACATACGTAATAACCGTTTTCCGCAACTAAAGTTTTAATGGTTGATTGTGTATTTAGTTGATTATACCCACATACCTTGTCAGGTTTCAATTTGTTATAATTTCTCGTATATCGTAACAGGATCTAATGCAAAGTTTGTCCGGGTGATTTAGAGTAAATTATTATTAATTTACACCCAAATTGAACATTTCTTTAGGTGAGATATTTTTCAATTATAATAAACCTTAATTACAAAACAAACAAAACTTTGGGAGACACCAATTCGACACCATCCAACTGTCTATAAATAGTTTAAAAACCATTGATTAATAGCACTGACTTTCACTAATTACAAGAAGCCTTGATAAAGCTCGCATAGGTTCGGGCGAAACGTCGGCAAATTGAAATCAGGGTAACATAATATTCACCTCTACCTGCAAGTTTTGGAGAATTTATTAAATTTAACTCAATGGTTTTAAAAATTAAATGTCGTTAAAATTATATAACTAACAACAACCTATAATAAACAAGATGTTTTGGATACTACCGTAACCAACGTTTTGTACGATTTTATATGCATATGACTCTGCTTCTATGAAGAGATATGATTTAAAGTTTCTGTTTATGAATAAATAATCTACAATAAAATGAGACGCTACGTTCCTTCTTCGAACTATTGTCTCATCGTAAAAAGCATCTAAACTTTACTTGTATCGTAAATGACTATGAAAATATTTTGAAACGCGCGAAAGACGGGAAAAATCTATTAACTTCCTTTGGACTGATGTTTTTCTAACTAACATTGTTTTATTTCGCTGTCATAAATGTTCGTGGTGCTTACAATGATTAATTCAATTTTCACTTTATTCGTCCTAAGAATTTTTTCTGAGGAAATCATAAAATAAAGTTTTTTAAAAGCATTTCTAATATTTTCTTCTCAAATCAGGTTAAATTGAAGTAAAATTTTCTATCAATCAAATTAAAAACAGCTTTATTGTCACTGAAATTTACAACATTTCTTGATCATTTGATTAACTGGCAGAGGTCGTGGCTTTTGTGTTTTTGATTTTCAGAAGTTTTGATTAAACATAAATTAGCTTTACAGTTCTAATCAAGAGTGTTCTGGGTTACTACGACATGGAATATTGAAATCTACGCTTAAAATTAAGGCGTCTTTTATTAAGTTATAATTTCCCACGATGCGACCTTCTTATTAGGAGTGCGGACGATAGTAAGAGTCAGTGCAACACAGTCATTCACATCGCCTTTTCAACTTTTAGAAAATGCTCTAAAAGAATCGGTGTTCAGTCAAAACTCTCATACAGAGTACCTCTTTGGACAAGATCATCATATATTTGAATAAAATATATAAACTGATTCACTGATTCCTACTATCTTTTGCACTTCTAATAAGAATGCCCAACCGTGAGAAATTATAACTAAACAATAGAAATTATACAGGGTGTCCCAAACAAAGTGGCCTATTATTACTTATTTTTATAAAATTTATATTTAATTTGGTAATATCTAGCTAACTATGGAAAAAACAATGCATTATTGGTAACATTTAATATTGTAATATTGTAAAATAATAAAACAGATCTTCCTCTTCAAACATATTTGACTTGTTGGTACCAAATGGACGGAGCTCCGGCTTATAGTACCCATGCTGTAACTCAAGAACTAACCAATATGTTTGAGAAGGTGGAAGGGTCGTTACGGTCTTTTTACGTTGTCCTCCAAGATAATCAGTTCTGACTCTTTGCGATTTTTACTTTTGGGGTAAATTAAAGATATTGTTTTGCAATTTGCAAGTAATTGTGAAGAACTGGTAGGTCGAATAAATTCGGCAGTTAGAAGAATTAATAGAAGTGAAATTTGAAGAGCTACTACACAAGAAGTGCTACGAAGACCATCTTTGTTGTGGACGTCATTTTGAACAATTTAATAACTAAGTTTTTGTAGATATTAACTAATTAAAAATTAATTTTATTATTTGTTTATTTATTTATTCGTATGGTATTTGTAACCTACATTGCTCCTACTGTTAAACATTTTTAATTTTTGTCTTGCACCGCTACCTAGATTTTGACTTACTACAAATAAATATCTTGCTACCAATGCATACTTATATTTTTCCATAGTTAGCTAGATATTACCACATTAAAATAATTTTATAAAAAATACGTAATAACTTCTAAACCGTATGAAATGAGTACAGGTAATGTTTTATATCAATCGATCACAAAAAAAATTTCTGAATCAACCTGTTAAATAATATTTAGTATGTTCCATTTAAAAAAAATCGACTTGTTGCTATTTGAAGTTCGCTTACTTTGAGAATCAATGGTGGACGTCCTGAATACACTGAACATATTTTGATCACAGTAATGAATAAAACTAAGCTTCTGTTATAAGGAAACCAAATATAATTTTTTTATCTTAATAAAGTTCAAAATATGAATTTTTAAAAATATTCTACAAACCAATATTTTTAAAAAAATTTAACAATATTTCAAAAACTATGCGAAGTAGATATTACAAACCTTAATAAAAGTTGTTTTAAATTAGAGCTAAATACAAAAAAATATTATAAAAAAAACATATCATTCCATTTAACATAAAGAAGTTGATGTCGACTTCCGGCACAACCGGAAGTGCAATATAAGCGAAACTATTTTACAATTAAAGATCAGTATAAATAATATATTATCACAAAGTTTCAAAATTTAAATACGATTAGTTCTCCATAAAGTCTAATAGGCCACTTTGTTTGGGACACCCTATATAATTGTTAATAATAATACATAGGAACTTCATGTATACAAGTCTTAGTCAAAAAGTGATACGTTTTGATATATCAATTTTTAAACACTTTCTTTTATTTACACTTGGGCCGGTAACAACCCTTACTGTCCGTGGTTTAAAAGTTGGCATCGGTTATACAAGGTATGACAAAAAACATATCAAACTTTATAATCCAAAACGATGAATAACTTGATAAAGTCTATTTTCTCCCAGTTCAATGTAAAATTAAATTCTGTACAACTTTGCTATACAGGGTGTCCCAAATTTGCTACCACGTATTGTAGAGGTCAAAGTAAGTCGATTGAATTAAATTTATTTATATACCAAAATGTACCGTTTGTACGTGAAAAGAGTTCGAAGTTTACTTAAAAAATCATATTTTTCTACGCTGTTCAGAAATGCGTGAAACAAATTTAATCAAATTTAGTGAAAGTGCATTTTAGAGGATTACACTATTTTTAGTAATTATAAAACGCCTAAGGATGAAAACCGCCCTCACCCTTGGTAATTTTTTTAATAATATTATTTACGGTAGTATTATGGTTTTAAGACTTTTTTGACGGGAAGGCTTATTCGTCATCTTCACTTTTTGACTCTTGTAAAAACTCTCTATTTTGCACAGTTTTAAAGGAAAAAAATGTTTTTTCAAACACAACTGTGGAACAGAATTGCAAACTCTGTAAACACACTACGAGAAAACGACGATGTTTTAAGAAGGGTGCATTTCAATTTTTTACTTTGAATTGAACTCTGCATTAATGAAGATGAAGGTCACATTGAACATTTGTTGTAAAAAAACATTGTTTTTGTGTATTTATTTATACTTATACTAAGAACATCAGTGTTTGAGAAAAAATTTTTTTCCTTTGAAACTATGCGAAATACAGAGTTTTTACTAAAGTCTAAAATGAAGATGATGAACAAGCCTTCCCGTCAAAAAACTCTAGAACCATAAATAACACCACTAATAAAAATTACTAAAAAAAATTACAGGGGTAAGAGTTGTTTTCACTATTCAAACATTTACTTTGGGGTTCTTTGACTACTGAAAGTAGTGTAATTCTCTAAATTGCACTTTCAATTAAATTAATATTTGTTTCACGCATTCAAACAGCGACACAAAAATGCGATTTTTTAGTAAAACTTGAACTCTTTCCTGCCACTTTTTTCACCTATTTTTTTTTTTTGTTTAATTTTGGGACACCTTGTATATGTTTGTCTACAAAAACTCAACCGTTAGCCGTGGAACTCATTTAAATCAAAATACACATCAATCCTCATCGAAAAATTAAAAGTGTACTGTTGTCACGGTTGTGTTAGTAATTGTTCAGTCTGTCACAATTTTATTGTAACTTTGTATGGTTAGTAACAACGAGTGCGTTTTTGACAGCAGAATTAGTTAGTATGGTTTACCCCACCAAGAAATCAAATGGAAATTGTTCATTGTGAGTTCATTTAATTACAAAGCAGATAATCCGAAACTACAGCGATATTCCCCACCCGATTATTTTAAAAAGCTAAGGGCAAAATTTGAGACGAATAGAAGGAAACATGCTTGTACTGACGTGGACATCATTTTCGATTACAAAATTTGACATTGTTTGTTTTCATACCACTATAAATGCAAATAAAATTTGAGTTTGATATCACTCGTGTAACGTAAGACTCGTATACATAAAGTCTCCATAGTTTTTCTACGTAGATTGAGAATATAAAATAAAAAATAGATGTTTTCATTCAAAATGTCAAGCTTGACAGGTGGTCAGTGAAAGTTGCACACCCTGTATAATTGAAAATATTTTAAATTGTAAACTATTTTTCAAATAAAGGGCGATTACGATTAAATTCTCGCTTCTTCACGTGGCTGTTAAATAAGAACGAAGAAAAATTAATGATTTTAACTGGATACAAGAAAAAAAGTTTAAGCTCGTTGACTAAACTCGCTCAGTTCCGCTTTAACTTTGCTCATATTTTTTGCACGGAATTATCTGAAATGAGTTTGGTGCACCGAACCCACTTTTGCTTGAAATCTTCTAAAGATGTAGCAGGTTTACATGTTTTTCAAAGTTTACTTTTTGTGTTGGCCCAATATTTGTCGATAGGGCGAAGCTCGGGACAGTTTGGAGGATTTACCTCTTTAGGTAGAAAATTGACCGAATTGCTGTTGTACTATTCTACTGTTTTAATTGCATAATAGCAAGTTGCCAAATCTGGCCAAAATAACGTGAGGACTTTGTGTTTTTTGACGAAGGGCAAGAGTCATTTCTGCAAACATTCAGAAATATATTGCATTAATGCTTCCTGAAGTCGTGAAAGGAGTACTCCGTAACTCGCACTGACGTATAGCCTGCCAAACAAGGTATTTCTTTGGAAACTTTCCAACTGAATAATTTTGTTCTGTTTTGTCTAAAACTGTATTTTTAAGACAGGAGTAGTACTGATTTCCTGGAAGCGAAGAAAAATCTGCCTTAACTTATGTTTCATCGTCAATGATGAGGCAAGAATCACTTTTTTGTAGCACTTTTGCGCGACGAACAGCTTGATTATGCTGGGCAGTGAATCTTTTAGATGCATTTTTCTTCTTATAAGTCTTTATGTCACACTTCTTTTTAATTTTTTGTATGGTAGATTGGTGCACAAGGATCTTTCTTGTTACATCTCTAGAGGAGATGGCAGAACAAACCAGGAACTCGTGTTGGTTTCACGTTCCGTCGTTTTCTATTTATATTTCCGGTTTCTTTAATCTTTTTAAGGCACCTTTGTATGGTCTTTGAGACGTTTAACAGCTTTTTGCAAGGGCTAAAGTTGATATTGAATTATTTTCGGTGCAGTTGCGCACAATTTTTTTACAAACTTAATATTTAGGTTCTGTCATTTTGACAACTACGCAATAAATTTTATGATTGACAGTACAGCATAACCTTCTATGCGTTGGGATACAAAAATTTATTCGATAAAAGTAAGCGACAATTTAATCGTAATCACCCTTTATATTTTTACATTTCCCGAAAGTGTTGTTGGGGGTAAAATTAACAACTCTATTTTTTTTGTACATTATAATTTTAAAACATCAAAATGTGTATTGCACAAAAGATTTTGTAATTTAATTCCACAAAGAATATAAAATGTCATAAATGAAACATATTTTATTTCGCTAATTCCTAAACATTGTTTGCTTACTTGAGGAATATAAATAGATAAAAAGATAAAATCATAATATTACGATAACAATTCTTTAAAAAATGTTGATTACTTCTGGAATACCTATAAACTGTCGTCATCTATGGTTTGAGGTTGGTGCAAGAAAACTTACGTGCTTGGGTGTTTTAATTTCTTTCTAACTCGATGATTGTTATGACGAATACTTTAAACTATAGTGTAGTTCTTAATGCATGTGACAATTTACGTTCCTACTTTATTTCTTAGCAAATTGCAAATGTTAGAAAGAATAGGAAACTTGATTCCATGTTTTAGTGAAATAAAGCGCTAAGCCGAAACTGAAAAAGATAAATTTTACCGACTATTTAAAAACATTTAAAACTAGACGGACAGTTTTTTTCGCGGATGAATTTAGGCCACATTTTCGTAAAATAGAAATATTTTCGTTCTTATAACGACTGCCATGGAGTAATATAACTAAAATTTTTATTTCATAGTAGGTAAATATTTAGCTATTTAGAGTCGCATATACAATTTAGCAAAATTAAGATATCTTTTTGCAAAAAAACTATTTAGTAAATATTGCGATGACAAAGGGGTAAATTTTAATTTTGTTTTAATGTTAGGCGCCAACCACTTTATCAACCAATTTAATTTTAGGCTCTTTCTCTCAAGACTTACTTTTTTACCGGGAAACAAAAGTGTTTTCACATGCACGCGTTTTGTACCACTACTATCCAAATAGTTTCTGTCACTAAATTTTGATTTATTTGTCCTATTCCCTTTATTAAAACACCTTCTCGGCTCAACAATAATTTATTTTAACTCACACCGTTTTATAACTTTATTTACAAATGGTAAGTTTGGCAACGTGTACAATTTTCACGTGCCCGCATTACACGCAAGTCTTGATTTTGTGCACGTTGCTTATTTACAGGAATTTTTAACCTAATTGAAACTACAACTACTTTACAAACTTATTCCTACTTAAACTAAATCTACCTGGTCCTAACGCCAACCTCGACGGTGAGTTTTTTTGTATTCGATGCTTCCGATGTTCCTTTACTTTCTTTTCAGGTTACTCCTACGTCGTTCCAATTTTGCGCAGCCTCGACCGTTCATTCACCTTGGGTTTACGGACCTTTTCCCTTCCGGATCACTTTCACTGGTGAGTATTTACTTTCCCCGTTTATTTTTGTTTAGTTTTATTACTGTACTACTTCAACTTCTCACTTTGTTTGCACTTAGCAATTTTATTAATTTTAAATTGTTTTATCGTGACGTCATCTATTTTGCGGTATTTTTCTTCGCACCGATGTACGCCTTTACGCTGTGATTTTCTAACTCCTCGGGCGTCTCTTCCGCACCTCTATTTATTACTTCCGGATCCATGGCCAACTTGTTTATCAATTTATTCAAATAAATCCGTTACGCCGCGTCGGTTTTTGTGCTGCCATCTACCGGATGTTTATCTGAACCCTTAGTTTTTCTGCAGTTTTTTAATTTTTATAATTAATTTTCTTAATTATTTGTTAATTACTGCCATTCTTCTTCTGTTTTTTTGCCCTTCCTTCCTTGTCTTTCTTTTCTTGAAAGAGTATTGCGCCGCTTTGCAATTTGTCTTTAAATTTTGTTTGGATTCATAACCCAACTTTTTATAATTAAATTTGTTTAAACCACGCATTTTCACCCTTTACGTCCTTGTTTATGTTTTACATTGTCTATCACTCACTTTTATTTATCACACTTTGTCCCTTTTATCACTCTCACCTCACATTTTGTGTCCTGGCAAATGACCTTGACCTATTATTTCTACCTTAATTACACAACTAATACTAAATTTTATACAGGTTTTTTGGTTGGGAAGATTACTGATGCTGCGGGACACTTAACAATGATTGAAGATCATCATTACCTAGGATCAACTATCCAATTTCCAGCAGAATTCAATGATCTTTCCGAACATAGCCGATTTACAAAGAATATGGAATTTTTGCCTTAAATGGGGTTTTAATCAATCTGGAATGGCATTTTAAGGACTTTTCGAGGATTATGGGACTGGCTCAAATGCAATAACATGGCAATATACATTACAATTTAGAATTTAAAGCACACTTATATCGTAATTAGAATTACTAAATACCTTTTCTGGGTATATAGCAACTGTATAAAAAAAATTGTTTTAATTACGATTTAGTCATTGAAATATTTAATTGCTAATTTTGATTAAATACTTAAAGAATGGATAAATTGCTTAGTCATTTTAGTGACCAATTCCATTCGCCAGACAGCGAAAAATACGCACTTTTAGTTGCACATTTTGATCAATTTTGTGCTATTTTGTAAAAGTCAAAATGATTATTTAGTTCGGAATTTAGTCATTATATGCGAATACATGACAAAAATTGTTATTAGGTTACTTAGAGGGGAGTAAAATGAGGTGAGGGTTGAGAAGGAAGAAGATCATAAATCCAATTAGTTTATTAATATGAATTACACCGTATAAAACTGAATTACTTTATTGTTGTCCCGCTAATTGGCTTTGTGGCTGTTGAGAAAAAACAGTTATTATTATTATTATTATTATTATTATTATTATGTATTATTATCATAAATCATTATTATTATTATTATTATTAGTATATTATTATCCTACTGCTGTATTTATCATTGTAGTACGTTATTCTCTTCTAGTAGCATATGTAGGCCGCCAGAAAAGACTAGGTCGTTTCCTTGATTTTTGGTACAGTAAGCTTGAATAAATTCTTCCAAAGATGGAGTTTAATAAATGTGCCAACTCAAGTTGACATGTTGGGTTTGTCAAAAGTTATAGAGAGCACACATATACACAGACGACGAATTTTATTGTCAAGTTTTGTTTTTACACAAAATTACATGTTTACGAAAAAACATAACAAGTTACAGCAGTCGGAATCGAAACGTGGTTTATGAAGTGTATTACAAGGCCTTACTAACTCTACCACGAGTACTACTATCATCACATATTTTTATTCTATTTTATCTATCTCAATACACTGCGCCGCAAAATGAAAGTAAAATTCGAAATTTCATTGTGAAAAATTAATTTTATTGCTTTTCTGGAATTATACCTAACTCTAATATCTACACACTTATTAACACTAATTTACTAATTCATAAACAAAAAATTAAAGAAAAAAACAACAAATTGCAAAGAAATCCAAAAAATCGCCATTCTTGTGGTCCACTAATTCGCATGTTACAGTCGTGTAGTTGACCTTAATAGCGTGAATTGCCTCCTCGAGCATTGATAACAGCTTGCATCCTTCGTGGCATACTGTCAATGAGCCTTGTAACTTTCTGGTTGCTTAACTTCTTTCCATGCTTCCATTAGTCTAAGAGTTAACTCCGGGAGGTTTCTAGGAAGGTGTTGCAAGTTTTTAATCTTCCTTCCCACAATATCCCATAGCAACATAGGATTCAGGTTGGGGCTTTGTGCTGGCCAGTCCATTCGAACAATTCCCACTTGTTTAAAATACTGGTTTACAATTCCGGCGATATGCGGCCTGGCATTATCTTGCATATAAATGAAATTATCTCTGATGTACGTGGCAAATCATATAATATGAGGGTCTAATACATCTGTGATGTATCGATGAGCTGTTAGTCGACCACTATTAATGGGTACTAACTCTGTTTTGGCTTGCGATGTGATGCATGCGGATACTATGACAGAGCCACCACCATATTGCACAGTTCCTTGTATGCATCCCTGGCTGTATCTCTTGCCAGGACGTCTATATACTCTTCTACGGTGGTTAGAAAATCTGGACTCGTCACTGAACATTACTCTACCCCAATCAGCATTGTTCCAATTAAGATGTTCCTGCGCAATACTTAAGCGTTCTTATCGGTGTTCCCGAGTTAGCAAAGGACCTCTAGCAGCTTGATAGAGTAGAAGATTGTCTTCGGCGAGTCTTCTTCTGATCGTATCATTGCTTAGTCGACGACCATAGGTTATAACAAATTGTTGTTGTAGGTAAGTGCTCGTTATGAATCGTTGCCTTAAACTTTGAAACCGAAGAAATCTGTCTTCTCTTGCCGTTGTAGTCCTTCTTCGATCTTGCCCGTGTCTTCTTTCGTGATTATCCCTGAATCGGGAAAGAACCCACGATATTGTCAAAACAGCCACATGCAAACGTTGGGCGATGTAAGTTGCAGTAAATCCTTCCTCTTGCAGCGCCACCACAACAGCACATTCTTGACCTGTAAGATTTGTCTGTCTTTTAAATGATGATGTAAATAAACTTCAAAAAACCGAAGAACTTACATAACAAACGATACCTCACTTTTTTAACAACAAGAAAATGTTGTTTGACCAATACTACTTACTTACTATATAAACAGGGAGTATTCTAATGTCAATTTCGGAAAAATACACTAAAATTAATTTTTCGCAAATTTTGAATTTTGCGTTAATTTTGCAGCGCAGTGTAGTATACTGAAAAGCGAGTGTCACAATGAAATTTTTAGACTTACGAAGACAAAGTTTTACAGACCGACTGAAAGAAAGAGCTGGAATTCGGAATGCAAAAAAAAAATTTTCCTCATGTTTTTCAAATTATTTTTTTCTATTCCGCTGGTATTTAGTCTTAATTTGTACTAAAAATGCAGAAAAAACTTGAAACAGTCAAGGTAGGCGGGTTTAGCCGCTTTGATTTGTTGTAATGGGATCCATTAACGCATGCTATTTCGTATCAATAGAGTATCACAAATTAGTCATTTCAGCATCAGAATAAAAACAATATATTATTTTGTCTACTACTGTATTGTAATTCATATAATAGAGTTTTACAATCAGTACTCTAATGAAATTCATTATGATACCAATTTTATTACAATATAGATTTAGAACCGATATAATTGCGACATTATGTAATTATCAAATGTTACATGAGTAAGATACAAATTCAGAAGCAATAGAAATACACTGTTGTTTATTGCACTTATGGTGCTGTGGCTAAAAGTCAAACATAAATTTAGCATATTTGACAATTCGTAACTGTAGTAGTAGTCAGATACATATGATAGTATACTGCTATAACATGACGAAGTTTAATAATCAAAGTAGATATTTACAAAAACCGAATATAAAATAGAAGAATAGCATAATTTTATGTTTTACAACCGTTTTTGTAAATATCTGCTTTGATATTTAATTGTCAAGTATTAAACTTCGTCATTTTATAGTAACTTGCAACAATATCTAGGCTAAGTTTCACATCAAAATTTGATCGCTGTCGAGAAAAAGTAAAAAATGCATAACTTCTGAATCTAATAATTAAAAAAATTCTTGCAACAATATCGTTACTATTAATTGTAAATTCTATTCACAAAACCCAAAGCTTAAAGATGCAATAATAATCAAATGTTTTAGGGGTTACCCTGTCCTTAAATCAAATTGCCTATTCATTTTCTTACGAGACGACCGGACATAATGAGGAAGAAAATCGCAAATTGTACAAATTTTAAATTTGAATCTAATAAATCAATGGAAATACAGCAGTAGAAAATTGTGTCTTAAAATCAAGGCTTTTGCACTCGACGAAAACAATAATTGCCAAATTGAATTAACTAGATGTGTTTTCTTTATTTTACAAAGCAACAAAATTATCTAAAAGAACATTAATAAAAAATCATAACTAATTATGTAAATTTCAAAAGGTTTTCGTCGAAAAACTTATTTCACAAAACTTCAGAAAATTAAATTATACACTTCATTTGGTATACAAGCTACGACAGACCAACTTTATCTGATTCGTTTCGGGATAGATTTATAATAGCAAAACGATAAGATTTGCACCTCGACAACTTTTTGAGCCAATACATTATTGTGAGTCAGTGGGTGGTCATTATTTGATCGTTCACGGTCAGTATTTTAGAAAAGACGTCGGAGATATTTTAGTCATTCACGTCGTTATCCCGATTCTTTCATTTTGTGTAAGGATTTATTGAAGAAAACTAAATCGATTATTTTTTTTATGAAAAGTTTCTTCAATTTAAATAAAATAAATAAAATAATAATTAATTGGTAAAAAGTAAACAAGTGAGTAGGCACTTAAAGTCATATCTAAACGGCCACGTTTTAGGAAATAATGTTCAAGTAAAATTTTTAGAAAAATAATGTAAAATATAGTTTTGAAATACTTGAAAAACCGATTTAAATGTGTTTTTTACGCTATTATGAAACGATTATGAAAAACTATCTAGTAATTTCATTTATTTTATACTGCACTGTAATATTGGGTTTCACGGTAGTAGTAGTCGATAATAAAACACAATTTTACTGAAAGGTGGGATTTTTACGGAACTCAATTCATAACGCCTTTATAAAAAAATTCTTACTTATTAACCAAGCTACAACTGCTAATTGGAACTTAGAATATTTCGTAATCTGAAAATTAATATTAATTAGGCTATTCATTTTCTTTCACTGGCAGTGGACAAATTTCTTCATTACATAGTGACGAAGGCGTTATTATTGAGTTTCGAATTCGTGTTGCAGACATGGCCTCGTAATGGTACAGTTTTTGAAAAAGATTCCCGTTTTGTACTTCCATGTAGTTTCACAAAACTTTTGCCGCTTTGAATCATGCTCCACCAATTGTGTGAATCCAACTCTTTGATTTATAAAATGCCCATTTCGGTATCCCACAAACAACTTATCTTGCTTAACATTTTTTGAACGTAAATTAGCGTATTTATAGACATTGTCCAGTCTTTTCGTTTCTCTTTTCGATGAGTTAGACAAAGTTTTGAAATCTTACAAAATTGGACTTTTCAAAGAATTGTTATGAGCGCAACGCTGATCGTCTGGTCCTTTTGAATCGCCAATAAAATAAATTTTTCAAAAATGTGTAGTCACTTTCCGTTGTTTGACCATAAATCTGGTTATAACCGCCAGTATTTTAGTCATGAGTTAACTTAAACTTAGGGTTTACGTCATGGTAATAATGTTTGTCACGTCCTTGAAAATTAATCAAAAATTAATCTTAATCTTTGTACTGCCTCGTGGCTGGTTAAATACGATGGCAGCACTACCATTCGTTTATTTAAAAGATGAACATACTCACTTCTGGTTGCTTGTGGCAATTTAGCTAAGCTACCAACGTACTTTATACAATGTCAATTGAAACATACCAACGTATTTTGCACCAGCCACATGGTGGGAAAAGTTTATTGTTTCCATGTCGTCATTTGAAAGCAATTATTATATTGATGAATATAAATAAAAAAATCTCTAAAATATGGGTCATTTCCGAAAGCCAATGAATGTAGTGTTTCTGGTGGCACAGCACAATCCAAGAGTTTTATTTTTAAAATTAATAAATACACAACGTTCGTTGGTCCAATAGAAACGATTTGCTGTAAACTGCAATCGATTGCCACGTTATAATTGAATTCAGGTGCATCTATACAGGGTGATCTGCGTACAGCGTCAATTAAAAGTTTGTTAACTGGCAGATAAATCAAAAACTTGAAATTTGATACGCGGCATTAATTGAAAGTTTTCGTTCTACTTAAAATATTTTCAGACCTCCAGCTATACAGGGTGTGCCAAAAGTTGCTATCAACTTTCTTATCTTAAATACAAACCTATAATGTTTTTTGCATGGGTCGATTGTCCATATAATTTTGAGTTTATATAACCTAAATTATGTTATCTTATTATTAACCGTTTTTGACATGTCATTTTTTTTTCCAAAAAATGGTCTTTGTGGTGGTTAACGAAAAAAATTTTATCTCGCACATCAGTTCAGATTACAAAATTAAATTTGTAGAGCAGTTGGCTGGAAGTACAGGCTTACTCCTGGTAATTACATCTTGTACCATATGGGCACAGACAATTTTCAAATATCACAATCAAAGATGATCAACAAAATTTTTTTTTCAAATAGCACCTGCTTTTTTTACATAATTCGAGAGAAAATTGAAAATTTTCTATACTCAACTCTTCTTGAATGACGTGAGAAAAAGCAGAAGATGTCATTTGAAAGAATTGACTTTTTGATGATTTTTGATTGTGATATTTGAAAATTGCTTGTGTCTATATGGTACAAAATGGAACCTTCAGTTGGACATTAAGAGTAAACCTGAATTTTTAACAAAAGTGTTCCACATATTTCATTTTATAATCTCAACTGATTTGTGAGATACAAATATTTTCGTTAAAAATTAAAATACATAAAACGGTCAAGGATAAAGATAACATTTATATTATATAAACTCAGAATTACTATGGACAATCGACCCATGTAAATGGAATTATAAGGGTGTATTTAAAATAAAAAAGTTAAAACAACTTTGGCCTTATATATCTGAAGGTTTAAAAATATTTTAGGCAGAAAAAATCATCGATTATGGCCCTAATTCAAGTTTCAAGTAAAAACTTTTAATGCACCCTCACAGATCACCCTGTAGGGTATTAAACCTAAGTTTTTTATGTTGTTGATGAAATAAAAGCATTACACTCATGGTGTATGTTGAAAAGAAACATTATTGATTTCTATTTTATCCAATTCCGTTCAACTTTATTTTGGTTATTTCCATCATCTACTATGATGAATACTATAAAAGAGAAAAAACAAAAATACAATAATTCCTCTAAATACCCAAAACATGGAAAGAAAAGAAATAATTAATAAACGCTAATACTTACCAAAAATTAATATTAAAATACATGGAACTTTTAATATAAGGTGTGACTGCGATAATCTATCTGTAATGAACAAACCGGAACAAACACTTCTCATAAAACTTACCCAACAACCTCAAAACTTGGCAGTGCTTAAGTTTTCAAAATTTCTTTACGTAAGAAACTCCCATGCAGTAGTTGTAATGTTATGGCGTGACTGATCAAAAACAGATCAAAATATTATAAATTGTTTGTTTACAAATTTTTTCAGCGGTCTCTAGATATTCCGTTAACTCGATAATTACCTATTTTGTTTGACGCAGGTTTGAACGAGATGCATTTTGGTTCTTTTTAATTTTTAGGTGAGTTCAGTGTGAAATAAAGTAGTAACGTTATTTGTCCGGTAGACACGCATATTAATTACTTATTACGCTTTGCTTCGTCCGAATTAATTACTTATTCGTACGTAATATCCGTTGTACCGGACTCACCTTATAACATAAATAACAATTTCATTTATCTTACCCAAATTCAATTCAAACCTTATCAAACCTTATATCAATAAAATCAAAAACAAACGCAATGTAATGAAGTGTCATTCAACTATGATTGACATTTAAAATGGAAGTTTCTATGTTATATAAAATCAAGCAGGCTATGACATTTTTTGTCACACCCACGGTATTCACTTGATCAATATAACCACATTTGTGTATAGTCCAATCGTTCTGTACATTTGGAAATGAGAATGAATCGGGAAAATCAAATTTTTATATGTTGTGGGGGATACTTAAAAAAGCTTGTAACTTGAGACCAAGATTTTCTACCTTCATTTTTCGCCATCATGAATTAAGTAAACATTTTTTCTTTTCACTTACAATACAACGAATCTTGCCGGAAATGTTTGTCAGTCAGATTACAAGCAGCTGCTGCAACGACCATCGCCATGAGTGCTTTAGCAAAAGCAATAGCTAAGAGTCAATCTGACTGATAAAATTACCAAAAGATTTAGACCACGAGTTGTATTTGGTAAGGCAATCCAAAGAATTTCCATTTAATTTGTTTTTGAATAGTATGCTTAAAGAATGTATTTTTGATTAATAAATGTTTCTATTATTGTCAACGTAGAGTGAATGCTATAAACAAGTAAAGAGCAGGAGCAAGTGATTACACTGACAAGAAAAAGCAAACAGCGTATTCAGGATGTAGGGTAAGGTTGCCCATATTGAACCAATTTTCAGAAAATGTCTTGTAACTTCGAAAAACCGTAAGTTTCTCCTCTTTTAATGATTGAAAATTATACTTGTTATAAAACTTCCGTTATAGCTAAAAAAAGTGGCAGTAAATTAAAAAACTTAGGTTAAATCTAGGCATCAGAAAAAAAAACAATATCAACACCCGGACGTTACACAATAGAATTTTACCCAGACCTACTGCCACACATTTGCAGTAGAACCATTTCTTACACCGCATCCACTGGTTCATATCAGTGCACATATCCACACCACACACCACATTCTTAGACGTAGTGTTTCTTTTCCTTTCCAAACCGCTAACTGCAATTTTTACCTTTTTTCTTAGGTTTTTTGCTTTAGCCTCCTCAATAGCTTCTTTGTAAGGTCTGCTAGTGATTTTTGCTGCTTCTAGAAAACAAATTCATGATTAATTGATCTACTGGTGTTGAATAATCTCAATGAGCAGGTACAGTTGTAGGTTCATTTGGTCTAGACAAAGGTATTTCATCCTCCGCGCTAAATTCGTCATTAATACAAGTATTCTTTTCTTGAAGTGTTTCCGAAGCAAATCGGAATCGTTGAAAACGTATCTATTGAGAGGCCAAATACCAGAAACTCTGAAACCGTTTTCCGTATTTTTAACGATAGCTGCTCTTCTGTATGCTTCTCTCAAAATTTCTGCTACTTGATATTGACTAACAGCTCTTCCAACATTCTACCTCAACCACTTTTCTATTGCCTAACTGTAGTAAGCTTCCATAGGTTTAACAAAAGACTTGTCCAGTGCTTGTAGACGGTGTGTAGTGTGGCAGACAACTGTATCATGACCACTCTATTTTCTCTTGCAAGAAGAAGAGCATCAAGGTTTTTGTAGTCCATCCAAAAGAAGCACTACTTTTTTTTCTGATGTCGGATGAACAACCTGTATGAAATGGCAACATGTTACGAACAGTTCGGCAGTGATATATCCTGAATCCGATACTTCGATTTTGCTTCCTAGTGGTGCATTGTTACTCAGTTCTGCAGTGTATCACTTTTGTTTAAAAAATATCATCGGCGCTACATATAATGCCGTCGCATTTACACAACACACATTTGTAGTGGTAACGCCTATGTCGCCGTTAGCTACACCACCAACTACTTTACACCCCTTGCCGCTACAACCTTTTGACATTTCTTAGCGACAGTTGTAAATCCGGATTCATCCATATTAAATACTCTTGTTGAGTCAATATGATTTTTGTCACATACAGTTTTAACAAATTGAAAAATCCGTCCACATTTTCTCTGTTGAACCCTTTAATTCTGTTGAGGGATGTTGATTCACGCTGACGTAAAGATAAATGAGTCTGTCTCTCCATAAATTTGTAATACCATTTCTTACCATCTATTTACTTTTTCCTTTCTGAACTGATGCGGAAGGTTATTTTTGTCTGCCAACATATGCAAGTTTTCAAGCGTCGCGAGAAGTCAAACCAAAAAGACGATTAGAAAAATCCAGTATGGGTTTGGAAAGTAAGGCTTCTATTTCAGAGTTAAATGTAGCAGTCCTCCCAAATGATTGTTTCTTCTCTTTAGCACTTTTATTTACATTTTGAATATGCCGCAAAAGTGTTGATTTTGATATATTGTAATCACGACCATTTCCCGTAATTTCCACTCTTAACCATCTAAGGAAATAGTTAATTCTAGACCAGTTGCTCAAATTAAGCCGCGGTTCAATTTCAGGTCATCTCAGCGGTTCAATTTGGGCAACCGTAAGTACATTTTATAAACACCCTTCATTTTTTAAAATGAAGAATTCTTCAACAATTTAAATACGGCAAAAGGTACCTTACACATACCTTTTTTAAGGTTGTTTTATCACTCGGGACAATTTCAGATTTTTAGTAGGCGGTTCACTATTTTTATTTCTTGTTACATAAATAGCTATTTGTTGTTTTTTCTGTTTCTAAAACTGTTTAAAATGCACGTCATGTACAAAAAAATTGACATCAACAGTTCAACAATATATTATTTATCTATTAATATTAATCGGCTTCCAAGTCTGGCCTGTTGCGCTCAGAAAAATTCGCAGGCGAGTACATTCATTTCACAATTCTCCAAGAGTTTTCAGCATTTATCGTTTACTTATTGTTAATTTTCTCATTGATTTTTAAGTAAAAAATTAAAAAAAGTAGGGTTGTCAGAAAATTATTATCTATGTCGCGCAGAAGTCGAAATTTGGGCTTATAAGGATATCAATTTTTCTATTATTTTACGTTTTAATTAAATTAAATACAACGAAGACGAAAATAAAAAAATAGCTCCTGCACGACATAAATAATAATGTTAGCCATATGTTTGTGCAAAATCAGGAAAACATTTCTAAAAATAAGCGAAGATAAATTTACATAAACTTTATAGTTCCCTGAGAGAACAGCCTTTTAATGGTATATTTAAAACATTTTGTTACTGGCACAATTCCTTAAGTACAAGCGGCAAAACTTACTTCACAACTAGGTTAAGAAAAAATCCTGCGAGAATCAGTTATGTTAATCTGTCACTTGTTCTGCCAATGCATTTCGGTGTATTTGAAGAGTGCTTTCAGCTTGTGGAATAAAGATGACGGTAACTGTAGTGTAAATGTTGAAAACAGCCGGGGTTTAATTTGGGAGCCGGTTCAAATTGAGCTACTTTACCCTACCTGATTTTGTCACCGCATGACGCGACGGCGAGCAGCACAGTAAGAACATCAATGCGCTACGATATCAACGATACGCAAAATATATCTCAAGAAATAAGTTAAACCTATCATTACTCCTACCAACAAGAAGCGCAGTACCACAACATATATTCCGCACGTATCATCAGGCACAAACTTGGCTTGGCTTTTATAAAGATCCGGAAAAATGGGTTGGCGTCACCCGAGCTTTTAAAGTTAGTGCCTTACAATTGCAAGGAAAAATGCGGAACTGCTTGCTACTGCTGAAGAGCTGACATCCAACAATGTTGCTAGAGTCGACGTCTTGATGAGCGACAACGAATTAGATGCCAAAGATAAATCAACAGTCTGAGAAAATATGGTCGAAGACTCTCCACGTTTCGAAGAGTATCTTTAAGAGATGGACTATGAATCAAGGCTGTTAAAGAGAAGGAAGGCGTAAATACTTCTTAAAATTGAAAACATTTTTGTATAGTACATTACACACGTGTGAAACATAATCTTCCATTGCAACGCACCTATACAATAGAGCTAACTATAAAATGAAAACTTCGCACGGACTTGTCGACTTCGCGGTACGATAGAAAGAAAATATTAAATTGTTCGTACAAACATCCTCTTGTTGTTTGATGATAGATATTTTCTGAATTTTTATTTATTTTCATATCTAAACAACTAACAATAATAGTAAACAGTTTTGGTTTTTTTTTTTAATTAATAATTTTTTAAAAGTGAAGAACAGGTTTTGATAAGTATTAAGAAAAAGAGAAAACCAGATCGAATAATTGAATTTTTCTCTATTTCGTTTGATATCTCAATAACTAACAAGAAATAACAAAACAAAATTACTGTATCTTGACGGGAAACCTAATTCAAGATGGCGGAAAATGCATATAGGAAATCTTGGTTTCAAATTTCAATTTAAGCTTTTCTAAGCTCGCCCCATAACATATAAAAATTTAACTTTCCCGATTCATTGTCATTTCTTCTTATTGCACAGAATGACTGGATTAGTACTAGAGTTTGATGCAAGATAGCATGTTTAGATATTTTGTGTTATTTGAAAATGTCGAAACAAATAATTTAGAGAGAGAAAGATCCTGCATTAAATTTTCAACCCACGTTTCAAGTTTATTCTAAATTTGGAATACTATCACATCACAAAATGCAATGATTGAAATGTACTATTGAAAAAATAAAAATTAGGACACTCTATTTTAATGATTGACAAATATTTTTCAAACCTAGGTAGTTTCATGAGTTTGACAGTCAAACATTTCTTTATGATGTATTATGATGAAGGTTGGTAAAATTTATTTCTCGTATAGCAATATACTATTAACAATTAAATTAAATAACTACTAAGGTATTGAACATAAACATAACATAAACATAAACAACTAAAATATGACATTTTAAATGCCCATACAGCTTATTTGAATAAAATAGAGATAGACCTAAGTTCTGACCCTAAAAGTTTTGGAATTACATCAATTCTAAAAAAAGAGTAATAGAGTGCCGAATAAGATGTGTTATAGAAACAACGATATTGATGGTCCAACTGAAATTTTAAATGCTTTTGTTTCTCACTGTAAATTACCTGTCTTTTTTTTTTTTTCTATATTTAAGACTTTAAAAAGATTAAGCCCACCTTTACTGCTGGTCGGATGGTGTTCCAGCCTTTATAATTAAAGACTGTGCTGCAATTTTAGAAAACCATTATTTATTCTATTTAATCTTTGCCTTTCCACTAATTCTTTTCCCTCAGTTTGGAAAGATTCTAAAGGGGTGCCGGTGTTTCAAAAAGGTGATCGATCATATATTGAAAATTACAGAATTGTTACTATTATTAATAACTTCAGTAAAGTTTTGAAATGGTTTTATATGATTTCTTATCCCGACATGTCTCATGTTTTATAACAGATAAGCAACATGGATTTATTAAAAGTGTCTCTACAGTTTCGAACTTAACCTGCATAACCCAATTTATCGCGGAATCTATAAATAATGATAGCCAAGTCGATGTAATATATACTGACTTTTCGAAGGCATTCGACAGACTTGATCACAGTATTTTGTTAAAAAAAACTTAGTTTTTTTGGATTCTCCACCAATTTGATTCAGCTATTTAAAAGTTATTTACTCGATCGTTCACAGTTTATAGAATGTAGTGGTCATAAGTCTGTTAAATTCTTTTTAACGTCAGGAGTGCCTCAGGGATCAGTGCTTGGCCCTATGTTTTTCAATATATTTATTAATGATGTGGTGGAATATCTGAATGTTGATTTTTACTCTATGCGGACGACCTTAAAATTTTTAAATCTATCGGTACTTTTGATGATTGCAAGTTACTTCAACAAAAACTTTCAGCTATTGATGAGTGGTGCGTTTTAAACGGATTACCTTTAAACGTCGTTAAATGTAATGTTATGTCCTTTTCCTGGGAGGTAACTCCTCTGATTTTGATTATCCTATTAATTCTGTTCTTCTCAATAGACCTAATAATTTCCGTGACTTAGGGATTATCTATGATAACAAATTGAGTTTTTGGGATCACATTACTTCAACTTTATTAAGTTGTCAAAAAACCCTGGGATACATAATTCGCTAAGGTCGTGAATTTAATAATGTAAATACTTTAATAATCTTGTTTTGCAGTTTGGTTAGGTGTAAAATTGAATATGCGTCGATAATTTGGTCTCCATCACATAAGGTTCATATTGACAGCATTGAAAGAATACAACGTCGATTCCTGAATTATCTGTTTCTTAAAGTTATTATCCTTGCATTATCTATTGTTTTATTAGGTAAAATAATCAATTATGACATAAACTGTGCTGAACTTCTTAATAAAATTGCATTTAATATACCACGCTATGCATCACGGAATCCTTTTACTTTTCATCTCGAAACTCCGAAAAAAAATATAGGGAAGGTCGTAGCAAAGTGGCCACCCTAAGCTTTGAATGACTACCTCTTCAATATATATCAATATATTTTATGTTATATTATCAATTTATTCTCTCAACCTAATGTAGTTTCCATATCAGATTGTTATTTTCGCATATAACAAAGTATTTAATAGTATTTATAAGTTTAAAAGCGAAATGGGAAATTGGCCACTTTACCTACCCAGGTTGGGTAAAGTGGCATAGTCTCAATAAAATTCAGTTTTGTTACATTAATTCAAATTTTATTAAAATTTCACAAAGAAAATAATGAAATAAGACAAAGTAACTCAAATTTTCTTAATTATTAATTGGTTATCAACTTATCAAACTCAAAATTTAATGTTAAGAACAAAATTCGCAAATAAAGTCATTATCTTCGTCACCACAGCCTGAGCATGCTTCATGAGCCCATCGTTTACAAATAGAACACTGTATCCAGCCATCATCATGTTTTGACTTAGACCAAGTTTCCTGCAGTAAAAACATTCAGGGTCGTCATCCATATCATCGTCATCAGTATCGATGCATTTCTTAATTTTAATTTTAGGCTTCTTAGCACTTTTATTTGAAACAATAGCAAATTTAGAAACTCTTTTTGAGTTTTCTTCTGCTCCTGTAGTGTTTTTTCTTCTTGCAATTCATTTTTATATGGACTGCTAGTTAAGATTGCTGTACGACCCCTCTTTCTGGTTAGTTTTGTTGTTTTAGGCAATGCCTTGGGAATCGGAAACAAGTCCTTAGGCGATACTGCAAAAGATGTGCTTGCTTGTGGACCTAATATTGGCGACGTTAATGTGCTTGCTTGCGAATCCAACATTGGCGGTGTCATTGCTAGTGTTTCTTCCAGGGTATCCTGTAGAACTGATGGAGACTCTCCTGTATCAGGTGTCTCATTCTCTTTGTTGGACTTATTCTGTTGTGTTTCCGGTTCAGCAAGAACCGTATCTGTTGTGTCTGCAGCCAAAAGTCATGATCTTTAAAGACGTGGCGATCTATTGGCTCTATTCCACATTTACGAAAACCATTGACTGCAATAGACTGTTGGGCTGCCTCACTGTAAGCTTCGCCAAAGAGTTTGCTGAATTGAAAGACAGTTATTGCTCTTCCTGGGTTATTGCGAAGATACTTCTCAACTGCGCGGATGTAGTATTTGTTCACAGGCCCCATGAAAGACACATCCAGTGGTTGAAGCCTGTGACTGCAGTGTGGCGGCAAACACAAGACGGTGGTGTGATTTTTCTTGCCAATTCAATAAAATCCAAATTTTTAGTGTGCGTTTTATGTCCATCCAGAATCAGGAAAGCTGGATCATCTTCAGTTGGCTTGGCTAATTTGAGGAAATGTGTAAACCATTCTGTAAAAATGTCCAACTGCATCCACCCTGACGAATGACAAGCAAATGCTGTACCTGGTGGTGCCCCATCTTGAAGTTCCACCTTCATTCTTTCCGAGGAAAAATAATAAAAGGGAATAAAGTTTCCACCAGCCGCCATACAAATTACAACGGTGCTTAATATTCCTCGCTCTGCTGAGGTGATAGCGCCCACCTGCTTCTTTCCTTTTTGCGCCAATATTTTAGAGCTCTTACTCTGCACTGTCGTAAGCCAGACTCATCTACATTGAAAATACGATGAGGTGGGTAGCTTTTAGACCTTACCTCTTCTAGAAGGTCAAAAAATTTTGTGACACTTACTTTATTAAAGCCCTGTGCTCGAGCAAGAGAGGTTGCTTCTGGGCTTCTTAGTGTCAGTTCGGATGACGTTTTCTAAAAGCAGAAATCCATGCTTTTCCAGCCATTTTAGTATCTTTACTAAACTTATGTTCTATATTATTGCGTTCAGCCAACTGATAGGCCAGTCTCCGTACATCTTGTAGAGTTAATCCGTAGAATCGCTTTTCCATTTCTAAAATGTGATGCACTAATTCTTCTTCTTGCTCCGGACTAAAAGTTGGACGGCAAGATCCCAAATTTTTTATTTTCAACAGCTTCTTTGTTTATTCCTTTTACACGTCTTTTGAGCGTCGACCGAGGAACTTTGAATTCTTTGCTAGCCTTGAGGAAGCCCATTTCTTCGTTTCTTACAGCCCTTATAGCTTTTCCATTGAATCTAGGTCCCATGTCTGTTGCTGCGACTTCCGTTTGTATGTACTTGGCATTATCTAAAACAATACTAAACATTATTTAAAACTGGAAAAGCTACTACTTAGACGGGTAAAGTGGTCTACCTAGGTCACTTTACCTAACCACTGAGTAGGCCACTTTACCCGAAACGCCATGCAACGAAAAAAGGAAACTGCTCAAATGTCAAATGAGGTTATATTATCAACGTTTGCCGTGAAATAACTAGTTCAATATAGAGACTAAACCGATAAAATATCACATTCTTTATAACTTTTGTTGAGCACAGTAATTTATCACAATGTTTACACCACTTACCTTAGATCAAAGACCACAAAAATCACTTTTTGTAATAAAATCTTTCCACGTGAACCAAGCGCGTCCGTGTTTACTGGAGCAATATGGCATCGGGCATTGAACTGTTTCCACACGCCGTTGACGGATGGCGCTAATTAATTGGTTTTAAAAGAAAGTGGCCACTTTACCCGTCTGGATCACTTTAACAAACCTTCCCTACTGAAATTTTCTCCTTTATTCAGAATGTGTGACATTTACAACAAATTTCAGCACACTATTGATATATTCAACTGCAAGGTACCTTCAGTAAATCAGTTGTTTAATTAATTTTAGAATTATCAGAATGTATTTGATTGAATTTTTGTATATGCATTGTTTTTACATTTTATATTTGTATGCCTATTCTGTAATTTGGTCTTTCCTGTTGAATAGTGACAAATAAATAAAATAAAAAAAATAAAATAAAAAATAAACATAATAAGCAATTAATGATAAAGCAATTTCTTTAATATTGTGTTAAAAGTTTTACAAATTTTGTCATTTTAGTAACATGTACGTTGATAAATATTACGTTTCAAATTATTTTGAAATATACAGTATATCCCAAATGAGTGTGACGCATCAAAGTTATATTTTTTCTTATGTATATCATTGCGTTTTTTGACTGTCCGTAAAAAATGAAATACACTTTCATAAATGTTCTCTATACCTAAATGCAGAATCTTCTGAGTTACGTCCACTTTTCTTAAAATATGAAATTTAAAAAAGGCATTATCTTCGAATTCAAGAAATTCTAACAAATTTCCTCTTACGACTACATAATTGGATATTAGCTGAATGTATTCTATGATTGAATATTAAACATCTCTTTACAGGGTGTTGAGAATGTACAGGTTAATTATGAAATCATTCTATTTGTAATATGAGCCTTATTTTAAATAGAACACCCTCTATTTTATTAATTCATAACGTTAACAAAGAAGTCTTTTTGAATGGTATGCCATTTTGGCACTTACTTTGATTATGAAAAGTATCACTACACCAGCATTTGACAGACAATAGTTACCATACATGTTGAAATGCATTAACTGATTACATTAAGTATGCATTTTTTGTTTTAAATTCGCTTCTGAATTAATAAAATCGAGTGTGTTTTATTTAAAATAAGAATGATATTACATATTAGTGATCTTTTAATTAACTTGTAAATTCTGAACACCCTGCAAAGATATGTTTAATATTTAATCATGGAATACATTTATCTAATATCAAGCTATTTAGACGTAGAGTAAAGGAACACTCTGTATTTAGGTATAGGAAAGTTTTAAGAAAGTATACCATATTTTTACGCACAATAAAAAAAGCAATAGTGTCCCAAAGCAAAATATAACTATGTATTATATACTGTATATTTCAAAATAATTGTACAACTTCTACTGTTTCGCTATAAACTTCCGTCCCGTTGATGATGATTCACCCTGTATAAGTTGAAGAAATAGTTCTTCCCATTTTCCAAAATAATGTTTGGAATTAAGTATGTATAAAGTTTGCATCTGTTACTATTTTTGAAATACGATCTTATGCCAAATAAATTTAGTCAATCGATGTCAGAGACCCAAAACTACTAGTATTAAGTTTCAATCAAACTATTTCCGTAGTATGCCCAAATCAAAAACTGCAAACATACAAAAGGTCGATCTGCAACTGTCAATTAAGTGTGAGAGCAGACAGGCAGTTCCTTTGGAATTGTACTGAACTTCGCCCCCAATGAAAATTTTTGTTTTTATGTAATTTCATTTCAATAAAAGATATTATTATTAGTATTACATTTTAGTCGATTATTGAAATTGGTGTTAAAATTTAATAATGCATTTAAAAGTACATAATTACAAAAATCAAAACTAATCTTGTTGCATCATTTAAGAGCATGAATCTATAAAACAGCTTCAAATCGCTTAATATTAATAGTTTAATGTCATAAAAATGAAATCCTTAAAATAATTTACTAAATATGTACTCTAATTAAAATTGTGTTGACATTAAAATTAAAGTAGGACGTAATTCATAGTTATTTGTTCAGTCATGAATAATTTAAATGTTTTGCAGCAAACTCTTTTAACGGTTCACTGCAATTTCGTTAATTAATTCAACGCCGTTTTTTATAAAATAAAGATTTGGATGATTA